>CABFVX010006882.1:24644-35898 GCA_902151425.1 Timema shepardi
TTATTATTATTATTATTATTAGCACCGCGTCTTACTACCCGTTCGGGTTATACGCACTTACGCTAATGTGTAATGGTAGGGTGATTGTGAGATGAAATGGAGGACCTACAGTTTAACGTGGAATCCGAACCACGGTGGAGGCCTGGCATTCCCCACATTCACAAGATGTCTTGTCAGAGGTGAAGGAAGGGTTTGGTAATCAGATAAATCTTTGCCGCGAGCAAGGATAGAACCCCGGACCAGTCCGTGTTAAAATACTGTTTAACGGCTGATCATTCTGGTAGCCAAATGTTGCTTTATTAAATGACAAGTTAGGTCTTTGCTACGCCAGCTTTTCTGAGGATCTATTTTCCCCATGATTAATATTTCACCTGTCTCGACCTTCAATACTAATGAACCATTAAAAATCAGGACAAGGAATACACCAACACAACACTACAACCAAACTAATATGAGCACTAAACAAACAAACAAACAAACATACATGTTACTTCTTGAAGAGTGATAATCCAACTGCCAGTATTGGTAGATGAAGAGAGGGGGGAGAAACCCGCTTGTCCAATCAGGAGAGAGTGAGGCCTCTCATTGGAGAGGTGGTAGAAAAATAGTGTCGATTCGAAATTCAAAGCAACACAGTAAACCACAAATAAAGTAAAAAAAATTGGGGTGTGGCTGTGTCATGGACACGGCCGTGTGTTGTACGTGAATATGTTTATGTAACGGGCTATTTTTTTTAATAAAATATTTTTATTTATGTATTTAGGATAAACGCAAGGAAACAAATAACCTCAAAATGGTGGCGCTTCCCCCTTCACCGCGCGCGAAGCGTCACTGTTCTCGCTTATCGTAATGCATTCTTTGATCCTTTAGCTATCCAGTGGTATAACTTAATTTTGGATGTAGAGGATAGATTCGAAACTACAACGCCAAACTGTATCCCCCGAATTTGTTATCATTAGGTTTTTTGGATTGCCCCCATATGGTAGCAAATTTAAAGATGTATTCACGTTAAAAAAGTACCTTTGAACTCTAATAAAACAAAAATAATATAAAATTTACAACCAAGAGTGAACAGTAGTTGTTATAAAAATTATTACACTTTGAAACATGTCATATTTAGTGAGATAGTTCAAATATATCACAATTAGATTTTTTCCTTTGAAATGTTTTGAAGATGTGAAGGTGATTGTGTGGGTGTCGATGTCTCGAAGCGAAGGAGATTTGAACTTCAACATTTTGAAGCTTTGTACACACTTACTTTATCATATAAATTGAATGGTTCTATCTCAACACAGAACTACAGTAGCCCCGTGGGTTTTTTGGTGCTGACTGACAGCTCACACCTGACTTCTGACAGTCAACATTTAGGTATACACCTAAATGTTGATTGTCAGAAGTGACAGATGCTAAACACATGTTTTTGCCGATCATATGGTTCGGCGTAGGGATACATAATTTGGTCTGGTAACTTTTAAAGCCGTCAGTCAGCACCAAAGAAGTCATGGGGCTACTGTACCTAACTTAATAAGTAATTATTGATGAAAAACTAACATTTGAACATTTTCATTTGAAAAAAAATAAAACTATTTTGCAACTGGGGGGGGTTTCAGAGAAAGGTATTATTTTAGGAGTTTAGTGATAGAATTGGTCAGTGATAGTTTGAGATAAGGTCTCGCCATGGCAATGTTTCTGACGTCAACAGGAGAGGAGTGCTTCTGTCGGGACTGGCACGGGTGCATCATGGCCCAATCCATCGTGGGTCTGGAGAATGTCCAGCCCTACAAGTTTTCCGAGTGTAGCCGGTCCGACTACATCGACGCCCTCAGGATAGGCCACGGGATATGCCTGCTAAACAAGCCCAACGAGGTAAGTCCCAAGCGCTTGTTACCCCCCTTTTTTTTCCTCGCATGTATGTTGGAGGCAGGGGTAGGAGTTGTTCTCAAGCGAAAGAGGGGGTTCTGTAATGTCTACATTCCAATGACCTCGCAACAGAAGGGGTCATTGCAACATATTCTCTCACATGGAGCCGTCGTCGAGTGAAGGGCGGATACCCGAGGTTCACACTCTGACACAATCACAACTGATCACTGGCGTGACGTGAAATGTAGCGAGGGGGAAAGAATATCTTATGTGAACTGTACCTGTGATATGTTCTCATACTCTTTAGGTTACACCATACGACCAATCATACATAGGCTGTGGCCTACATGGGGAAAACATTTTCGTGGATCCCTGGTTCGATTGGTGTTCTACTAATTGATGGGAACACTCACAGGTACACTCCGTTTACACTGAGAGGGTCTTACATTGACTGATTACACTATGGCCCTATCATATAAGCTACACCATAGTGTAACCAAGCAAGGTAGCAGTCTTACCTTGACTGATTACACTATGACCCTATCTTATAAACTACACCATAGTGGAACCAAGCAAGGTAGCAGTCTTACCTTGACTGATTACACTATAACCCTGTCTTACAAGCTACACCATAGTGGAACGAAGCCAGGCAGCAGTCTTACCTTGACTGATTACACTATGACCCTATCTTATAAACTACACCATAGTGGAACCAAGCAAGGTAAACAGTCTTACCTTGACTGATTACACTATGACCATGTCTTACAAGCTACACCATAGTGGAACCAAGCAAGGTAAGCTTGCTACCTCTCAGCGTTAATGAAGGACACTGTTTTAGCTGGCCCTGTCCACCCTAGCATACTCCATGACTCGCCACTGTAACCGAGTCGAGATACGAGCCTGTTAAGGTGTTTGTTATATTTGATCTCACTGCGTGGTTTAGGAAGTCAACTCGCGGATTAATCTCTGAATAAATTATACATTCATAGCACAGTTTGTTTTCTCAAAAGTTCATGACTTGAGAACAGTTCTTAGAAGCTTTCTGTATTGCATGTTCATTTACATTTTCATTTACTAACCTCTTTTTTTTCTCTTTCTCTACAACTTCAGACCATTTCTAGCTTGGAGCTGAAATTTAACTTGGAATCCAAATCACTGCTTTAAAACGATTATATTGTTTGGTTGTGTGTAATTTTTTTTTATTGAAAATGTTGTGTAATTATTTTTTTTCATGAGATCAAACTAATTGCCCTTACATCAAGGAATGTTTTAAATGGATGTTATTACTAAATTTGTAATCGGGTGTAGTAACTATTAACGTGGAAGCTAGTCTGTGCCCGGAGAGACCCTACTTTTATTTGAATCATAGTTCACTTGTTTCGAAGCGAGCGAGTTCTAAAAGGAACGCAATGTCAAAAGTTATTGATATTCTTGTTTTGTGTTACAACTGGTCGTGAATGGATGCCCAAGAAACCCACACTTGTCTGTTTGCCCACAGTGAATGTTCCTAATACGGTGTTCTTCTAGGGTTTCTGCCTGTCTCTGTGTCGCTACGTTGTGTTTAATTTGACGCAAATCTCAAATGATTATTATTATCTTGGTTACGTTCCCGATTACCTTGTATTTAAATGTAATAATGAATCACCCACTTCAGTGGCCGAATGGTCCAAGTCGTTTCTCTCGTTTTGGACTGGCCTGCTGATGATGTGAAAATCGGGGGGTTCAAATCCCGGTCAGGTGTAATGAGTTCATTTGATGAGAAACTTTTTTAAATTAATGGTAAAAGTTCTTACTAAATTTTTTCAGGATGCTCATGAGATGTATCCAAGAGTTGTTGGAGTATTACCACATGTATAGAACTAAACCAAACGTATATATTGAAGAAATATTTTATTTGTCGCGTCCAAATAAGTATTTTTGCCCGAAATACTCCATAATTACTGGTATAAGCTCGTTTTCTCTTTCGTCACACCTAAAGTTATCACCGTGTTGGTAAGTTACCTAATTGAACCTAATCATATCAAACCTTCATACGTGTTAGGTGTGTAGGAGTAGTCCGTATGGTTTAACACATGGGCGAATGGTAAGTGTGGAGGTAATTTAAACCAACACCTGAAACTAAACATCACACATATGACTAATAAACAACAAACAGAGGAAGAAGAATTTGTAGTCAGATAATATAAATGTAGTGTCAAGATTATTTGGAATAGAGCACTAGGTTAGATCATAGTTTAGATTAGTAGGGGGTAACCAGCACCCTTAACCTGAGTGATACTGGTGTACAAATTGTTTGAATAAAACAATAAAAGAAACACATTTTTAAGGACAAGCTTTCAATGTCACAGACAACTTCTTCAGGTCAAGAGAGTAGATTTGATGCTCTTAGTTTGGACTGCAAGATAGATGGTTGTTTTACAGTTATGTTTTCACTCTATAGATGGCAGCACTTGAATCAGATAGATAGATAGAAAACTAAAAGTAGTGGTATATACTATACTAATTTTATTATTGTAAAATCCAAAACTAAAAATAAGTGTGATGGTAGGAAGGAGAGAAATTCATCTGGATCTCACTTGGATTTGGTGATATATTGATGAGCCAGTCCCTACTCTCTTAGTTGTGAAGGGTTCATCGAGGGATTTGACCGCCTTGAAACTTATTACAGAGTCCAGATTATGGCCAGGCATGTGATGCTACAGTTTTATATTTATTTTTTCATTTGTGTGTCATCTCGATGACCTTTAATTCTCTTTCTCGAGAGTTCTGTCGCGAGATCAATGCATTGTGCTTGGCAATAGTTGCGTTCCAGTTGGTAGATGAGGTTTTTCAGAATAACACATATGGTGGCCTTTTACAGGGTAGTTTATTTTGGTCGTGTTACTGGATAGTCGCATGGAAAAATATGTCAGTAGGATTGTTCTGGTGAGTGGAAATACCTTCTTTTGTTAAAGGGCCTAAACATTAAACAAATAGGTTGCAGCTAACCTGGGTAGAAACTGTTATGGAAATAGTTCAAATGAAGGTGGACCTGTCACTGGTCAATGTTTGATTGTGACGTGAGGTGGACCTGTCACTGGCCAATGTTTGATTGTGACGTGAGGTGGACCTGTCACTGGTCAATGTTTGATTGTGACGTGAGGTGGACCTGTCACTGGCCAATGTTTGTTTGTGACATGAGGTGGACCTGTCTCTGATCAATGTTTGATTGTGACGTGAGGTGGACCTGTCACCGGTCAATGTTTGATTGTGACGTGAGGTGGACCTGTCTCCGGTCAATGTTTGATTGTGACGTGAGGTGGACCTGTCACTAGTTGGAGGTGCGCAGAACTTGTGGGAACAGTATCGTGGAGGAAGGGGAAGACTGTGACTGCGGCACTATCGACGAGTGTCACGAGTTGGACCCGTGCTGTGACCCAATCACCTGCAAGCTGACCAAGGAGGCCGAGTGCGCGTCGGGGCCTTGCTGCAACAACTGCAGGGTGAGTACATTGTCATTGACTCGGTGGGTATCCTGCCACTCACTCAGCGAGTACCGAGTCTCAGATGAGCAATGTCTTGTTGGCAGTTGGAGGCCAGAGGGGTCGTGTGCCGCGATGCGGCCAATGAGTGTGACCTGGCTGAACACTGCTCGGGCGAGAACGGGCAGTGTCCCCAGGACATTCACAAGAAGAATGGCAACCCCTGTGGGGGCAACACCGGGTACTGCTTCACTGGGGTGTGCCCCACCCTCAACATCCAGTGTGAGCAGATTTGGGGATACGGTGAGTTGGAGGGGGCAAACTTCTCTAATATAGAGACAACATGTTCCTAGAGGGGGACCATTCTCTAATATAGAGCCATCAGATTCATATAGGGAGGACATTCTCTAATATAGAGCCATCAGATTTATATAGGGAGGACATTCTCTAATATAGAGCCATCATGGTTTATGTTTCAGGTGGCACAGCGGGTGACAAACAGTGTTTCGAGCAGTTCAATTCTAAGGGGTCCATCAACGGCCATTGCGGAGTAGACTCTAACGGGCAGTACAGCAAGTGTGAGCCAGAGTAAGTACGTCACGCTACTCACGTGTGTGTTCACTGCCCTCCACACATATACACATGTACAGATGAGACGAGGCTGGTGGAGAGTGAAGACGAGAATGGGAGAGAGGAGCGAGCTCAATAAAGTCTTGGATGCAAGTGAACTGGCTGAAGGAAGTATCTTGTTAGGAGATATGAATGGAGGGGCGGTTACCCAAAGAGAGATTTCAGAGAGAGAGGGAGAATGTTAAGAAGGTATAGTGATGACAGGATAGACAAGAATAGTAATGAGTTAGTGAATCTTTGTTTAGGAAAAGTTTTATCTGTGTCAAAGATAAAAGATTGTTGCAAATAAATTAATAATGAAGAATGAAGCACAAATGAGATTAAAAGAAGGAGAAAAAAAAATACAGAATGATTTTGAAGGAAGTAAGAAGTTGTTCTAGAAGTGGATAGAGAGAATGAAAAAAGGAATGCAAGGAAAAAACCTCTGGTATTCAGAATGAACGTGGTGTGATGATCAGAGATGAAAACAGTATGAGAGAGCAATGGAGTCGAGTAATTTGAGCAATTGTATGGCGAAAATGTGGAGAGAGTATCATAAAATAGGGAAAATTAAATTATGAGTAAAATAATTAACAAGGCTGAGGTGTTAAAAGCTCCAAAAGTGTTAAAGAATAAAAACAAAGCTGTGGGTGTAGATGAGGTCACGAGTGAAATGCCTAGGTGTGAGGGCATGGTACTACTTGTCAGATTTTGTGAGTTGTTCACTGTGTGTTCTAGGGTTTCGAACATTCTTAATGATCGGATGAATGTTGTCAGTGTTCCTTTGGACAAAGGCAAAGACAGTAAAAGGGAATGTAAGAGTTACAGGGCAAATAGTTGGTTGAGTGTTCTAGGCAAAGTTTTTGGGGAGTTTTAATTAAGAGGTTGTATAAAAAAAACTATGAACAGGATTTGGGGCTGTGCGATGTGGTTTCATGGCAGATATAGGTTGCATCGACTAGATATTTGCGTTACAACAAGTAACTGAGAAATATATGTCAGTAAGGAAGAAAGTTAATTGCACATTTATTGATCTAAAGAAAACGTAAAATCGGGTGAATAGGAGTATATTATGGAATGTTATTAAAGAGTATGGTGTGGATGCATGGTTATTATATGCAATTATGGCGGTATATGATGAAAGTAAAGCGTGTGTTAGGGTGGATGTGTAACACCGCCCTTAGTCTTCCCAAAGAATAAGGCTGATGCACAACAAAACAAAACATAAAAAAAGAGAACAACAATTGCAGAGGATCCGATAGGATAATAACAAAAGCAAATAGGCCGGACTCAGGTCTATTCAGTTTCTGTTTCCCTGAACTCACACCTCAACTATTTAGTAATATAGATATGAATATATAATATGGGAAAAAGTGAAGGATATGACATAAATAGTTCGATATAAAGAGATATGTCAGAAAATAACATTTTATTTTATTGATATTGAATAAATATTGAACAATAGTAAAAGTTTGGTATAAATATATGTATATATATGTAATGTGAATCTTACGACAAGAACGATAGCTGCGGGGACCGCCAGTAACCCTAAAATTGGTTAACATTCAATGTAATGGAATATTATAAAAGATTACTCCCAACAAGTAGTAAAGGCTGTAATCAAAATCAGTACGTTACTCATATTTCCTCCATGACATTATAAAACTTTCATGCCGTATGGGCTATATCTCTTTCTCATGACAATACACTATTTTCCTGCCACGCAGGCTATAGATTACTAACATTTCTTTTAAAAAACTTCCGCGCCAGATAGATTATAAGTTACTACTATTTCTCTATCCTGATAATACAAGAGTTTCTTGCCACCCAGGCTATAGGTTACTGACATTTCCTTCACAACAATGCAAAACCTATATGTTACTAATATTCCTTTGACAACAATGTAAACTTTCATACCAGATTGGCAACAAGTTACTAATATTTCTTTGACAACAATGTAAACTTTCATGCCAAATAGGCAACAAGTTACTAATATTTCCTTGACAACAATGAAAAACTTTCATGCCAGATAGGCAACACGTTACTAATATTTCTTTGACAACAATGTAAATTTTCATATCAGATATGCAACAAGGTACTGATATTTCTTTGACAACAATACAAGATTTTCCTGCCGCGCAGGCCATAGTTAACTAACTTTTCTCTCACAACAAGGTAAACTTATCATGCCGTACGGGCTATAAGTTTCTAATCTTTCAAAACTGTGACTTGCAAACAAACAATTTTGACATCACGCAAACCCTGATGGGGATTCATGTAGAAGAAAACTAAATAGAAGATAAGCATAATTTACCACGATGTATCTTAAAGATAAAGTATCCCGACATAAATATCTTTCAAGTTGTATAGTTTTATGAAATTTAAATATTAATTCGCCGAACAGAATTTCTATATACATTAGCCGAAAAGGAATTTTGTACCTTCTAAAACCATCCTAGACGCATACGTGCGTCCGAGGACAAGATCCTGACAAGAGTGTCCGTACATTTTGTACTACACCATTATATACGCTTATTCTAGCTCTGAAAGGGGGAAGAGGGGTAAACAGAACAACGGCAAACACAAAACAAATGAAGAGAGGGAGGGGATAAATAGACGACGGTAGAATATCCGAGGAGCTGGTAGATTGTTCTAGGCCACATGTTTCAACACATCATCACATCCTTGCGCATGCGCGCCATACTTTTCCCGCCACGCCTCGTGATAATGCACTGTTCAGTCTTGCACGATATTTACTCGTTTAGTTGGTCGGTCGAATTGAATTCATAGTGGCATGTTGTTGTTTTTTGTGCGGGGAGAACATTAGTGAGTTGAAGCAGCTGAATGGGGCCAAGATGAGTTTACTTGCTTTACTTCTAATAGTGTCCAGTCTTTTATACGTGCACTTTTGTAGCTAATTTCCAATAAACGCTACAAATGGAGCTTTGAGCAAATGATTTGGCATTGAACAGGGTGTTAGACAAGGTTGTGTTATATACCCATAGTTTTTTAATGTTTTCATGGATAAGTATATGAGGGATGCCTTTGAGGTTGGTGTACAAATGGACAATGTGAATGTGAGAGTACTTTTATATGCAGATGATGCCATATTAATGTATGGAAATAAAAGTGATTTGCAGAATGCGTTGAATTGTTTGAATGTGATGGCAGAAAAAACGGATTTTAGTATAAATGTCTCCAAAACTAAGGTGATAGTTTTTTGATAAGGACGGATCATAAAATGATTGTTAGTTTAGAAGAAATGGAAAACTGTTAGAACAAGTGAATGATTTTATTGTATCTGGGCAGAATGTTTTGTAAAAATTGAAGGATAGATGATGAATTCGACAAATGGATGAATTCATCTCAGAGAGGTATTGGATATATGTGGACTATTGCGAAGAATGAAGTAGTATTGAAAGAGACAAGGATGGCAAGTTATAACAGTGGATTAATACCAACATTGTTTTATGGGTGTGAAACACAGGAGTAAGGTTAATGCGATTGGATTGAGATATCTAATAAATGTATGTGGGGAAACTCATGTGGGCATAGTTAGTAATGAATGTATGCTGAAGGATTGTGATTTGAAAGGATATCTAATAGGTAAAATGTGAAAGAAGCTTCTTATGTTGGTTGTGGGCATGTTGAGAGGATGAGTGTGGATCGAGTGACGAAACAAATATATGCAGGAAGAATGTTTAGATCAAAAGGAATTGGTATCCCATGTAAGCCGTGGCTAAATGTTGTAGACGAATGTGTGAAAATGAGAAATATGAATATTTTTAAGAATAAAAGAACATGTATATCTCGGTGTATGGATGATTTTGAAGCGAAGGAAGTATGCAAGGGTAGGTAAGTGTAGAGGAAGTTAGTGAGTGTGGATTAAGTACAGAGTTGTTTTTTGAGCTGTATGCACAATTTCTTGTCCACCCCATAGAGGAATGGCGTGATTATGTTTGTGTGTATATACAGAGGATTATTGGTATAAGAGACCTCCTGACTCTAGTGTAGTGTGGACCTTGTCTAGAATCTGGGACCTCCTGACTAGTGTAGTGTGGACCTTGTCTAGCACCTGGGACCTCCTGACCCTAGTGTAGTGTGGACCTTGTCTAGCATCTGGGACCTCTTGACTCTAGTGTAGTGTGTACCTTGTCTAGCACCTGGGACCTCCTGACCCTAGTGTAGTGTAGACCTTGTCTAGCACCTGGGACCTCCTGACTAGTGTAGTGTGGACCTTGTCTAGCACCTGGGACCTCCTGACTAGTGTAGTGTGAACCTTGTCTAGCACCTGGGACCTCCTGACTCTAGTGTAGTGTGGACCTTGTCTAGCACCTGGGACCTCCTGACTAGTGTAGTGTGGACCACTGTCTAGCACCTGGGACCTCCTGACTAGTGTAGTTTAGACCTTGTCTAGCACCTGGGACATCCTGAGTATAGCACTTGGGGATAAGTTCTCTGTGCGGGGCGTATTTGATTGAAGGATACATGGCTCGAAGCCAGGGATTGGTCGAGGCGCTGATAAAGAAACATGTGAGGCACCAGGTTGCCATCCCGACAGGCATACACTGCGTGAAGTTGGCGAGACTGAGCACCACCCAGTGCTGGAGCAGTCCTAGTTGAGAGAGTTGGCAGGCCCGCTCGAACACCTGGAAGCAACATAATTACGTATTAGTGGTGTTTGATGGTGACGTGACGTGACACTGTGACGAATGGCCAGTTGTACCTGAAAGACCACAGCAGCCATCAGTCTGGGGTGAGGTTGTTGTGTTGACAGGAACTCTCCAATGACTCGGGTCAGGATCTCAGAAGGAGGGAAGAAGTCTGTCAGCAAGTTGGGCAGAACTCCGCACACCAGCTCAACCTCGAAGGGGTAACCCTTCTTTATCCTAGGAGAGGCATTCCATCAGAGTGGTAGCTTGTGTATCACTAGCTCACTTGCGTTACAACACTAGCTCATGAGTCACTAGCTCACTTGCGTTACAATACTAGCTCATTAATCACTAGCTCACTTACGTTACAATACTAGCTCATTAATCACTAGCTCACTTGCGTTACAACACTAGCTCATTAATCACTAGCTCGCTTGTGTCAGAACACTAGCTCATTAATCACTAGCTCACTTGCGTTACAACACTAGCTCATTAATCACTAGCTCACTTGCGTTACAACACTAGCTCATTAATCACTAGCTCACTTGTGTCAGAGCCCTGACTCGGTTGCATTAATAGCTTGTTGAAGAGATGACCTATAGACTAATTGCTAACCACCCATCAAGAGATGACCTATAGACTAATTGCTAACCACCCATCAAGAGATGACCT
>CABFVX010006883.1:7433-35889 GCA_902151425.1 Timema shepardi
GGGGGGGGGGCTACTCTTAACTTGCCCCCACACCCCCTTAACATAAACAGTCGTACCTCCTCTTGGGTTAGGGTGCATAACGTAATACTTGGGTGCAAAACGGTGGTACATTTAAATTTAATTTTTATGAGGGGGGGGGGGACTTGAGTGATCTCCACGCTCCCCTCACGAAGAGACGGATCGAGCCGCTGTATGGCATAGTGTGGCAACCGGCCGCCGGTTTAACATGGGGAGCATAGGGAAAAAAGGGACGCGCACTCACTTGAATTAGAGTACAACACGATTGAGAGCTTTTAGATGCTTTATGTAAGTAGGGTGTAAATGTTGAATAAATTCGTGTGATTTTCATGCAAGAAACATAAAAGATTACTTTATATTTCGGGTGATAATAAGCGTCTGAAAATGCTAAATAGCCTAAAATCTAGATTGTTGTTGCTAATATTAATAAATAATATTAAAATTGCGGTAAGTTTGAGATAAAATTGATATATAATCAGTTTTTGAGCTGTGTAGTCTTTTTTTATAAATCATATTAGCTTCGTTATAACTTACCTAACTGTAGTAAGTTGTGAGAATAGTAACTATTATGCATAGAATGATTCAGTTTGGGAGGGGAAAATCGTAAAAAATACTCATTATGTTCTTTCTTGGTTTATTAAGTACATTAAATATATAACACATAAGTTATATAAAGTATAGGTCTATATAACCATGGCTGTTTGCTAGGGAATACCAGCACTCACGTGTCGTCCAGGATGATTAAGACCCCCTCACCCCAACATTCTCCGAATCAAGGTAGGCCTCACTTGCACGTCAAGATAGCCACTCCATTATATAATAGCTACATGCGTTTCTTCCGTTTCAATTCTATTTGACGGATTACCAGACAAAATCCATGTCAATACTGGTGGGAAAAGGTTAGGTGTTCAACTTTTGTGTTGCATGTGCGCGGGCATCTCAATCGACCAACTATTCAGTCGGCTGGTGCACGCGAGGCTATCATTTGGTCGATCAAATTAGTTGGCCGATTCAAAATTGCATGTTTGCGCGGGACCTTGAAGTCAAGATCGTTCCAGAAAACGACACTCCGGTGTAAAGCAAGGCATGTACGCTCTAACTTCCTTTCCATAAGGGACACAGACACACACACACACACACACACACAAACTACGGTCTGTTGAGATCAATCGCGCTACAGAGATCAAAGTGGGTTGTGTTATCTGCGTGCTATAAGAATAATGGATGCCTTGTATATGCCAATTGTGTTAGGTTTGTTTGGAATTTGAAAAAAAGTTATTTTGTAACAATGAGTGGACTGAAAAAAAAGAAAGGTGGCAGCTTCTTAGGCGTTTATATGCCTGCTGAACAAACCCAAAAGGAAACCGAGGAATATCTGTACCAAACATTGGCTCCCACAACATGACAAATTCTTGAATATGTGGTTACTCATATAGCTGGAGGACAACAGTCATCATGACTACAAGAACTTCCTTAGGATGGATTAACCTAATGCAGCATAGGACTAGAAACAGACGGTGGGTAGCACGCCTGCACATTCGTGGCCTCAAATCTGTTAAATAGTCGTCGAAAACTCAACAAATACTCAGATTAAAAACTGTCTGACATCAGTCGACGGTTTTCTAATTCGATCCGACATACTTTGTTTTGACAAATATCATCCAACTTTGGTCTGAAAACCCCACACATGCTCAGATATTCGATACAATCAAACTAAAAACAGTTATTTGTTGTTTCGCGTTTGCTCAAAAAAGAACGCATCCACATATATATTTTTTGTATTTACATGGTTATGAAGCTGGATAAATGCTGCAGAAACAAGTACGGTGTCACCCATCTTGGACAGTCTGTCATTGTGTAAACATTCAATCATGCGGCAATGTGTGGCTGCAAACATTTCACAGCCACAAGCTGCACTTGTATTGCAGGGCCATATATTTGGGAAGTATTTTCGGCACTGTGCAATTTTAATTGCCCGTCTAAACGCACCTTAATACTGCTATTAATAAATTATTATAGTTACATATTTACTCAAGTTTTTATTTTAAACTATTGTTATAAAATAATATTTATGATAAGTCTGGACAGTCAAGTTTTTGTTACTTAAAAGATAATGCTTTACACAATGTATTCTCTTTCTTTAGTTGAAATAAAAAATTTGTCGCATAAGTATTTCATTAAGTTAATTATAATTTTAATGATGAGAAACATTAACAATGAAAATGAATCTTGGATTAATACAACTAACAGTTATTTTTATTCTTATGATATAATTATTTTAACCAAAATTTGTGCTTAGTTTTCTAACTGTGCCTCTAATTGACTCAACCTCTTTAAAATTTTACACCGCTTATCGTTAGCCCAGACCAGCCGCATACACATTGATGGGGTAGAGGTAGGTAAGGTAAAATTGAGAGGGCGTGTGCCCGAATTTGCATTCATCAAAAATATCTTAGTATTCCTTGTTTGGATTTGAAACCCGACTTCCCCCACAGGCAAACCATATCAGACACAAAAATTAAAATAAATTGTAAAAATTACACACTGACACTTTTGGGTCAAACCCGTCATTGTATTACCACTGAGCTATTCAAGACTCTTCACGTGCTCAGGATCATTCTTCCCCCAGAGTGATAGCTCGAGTATTAAACCAATGAATTCACACGTCCATCATAGAGCCTGATTAAACTACTCATATTAGTGAAGATGACACTGAGTACGGCACGAGGGCGGGTCTTTGGTACCGGATGTGGGTTTATTGGTAGCGGGTGTGGATTTATTGGTACCGGGTGTGGGTTTATTGGTACCGGGTGTGGGTTTATTGGTAGCGGGTGTGGGTTTATTGGTAGCGGGTGTGGATTTATTGGTACCGGGTGTGGGTTTATTGGTACCGGGTGTGGGTTTATTGGTATAGGGTGTGGGTTTATTGGTACCGAGTGCGGGTTTTTTGGTACCGAGCGTGGTTCTATTGGTACCGGGTACGAGTCTTTTGGTACCGAGCGCAGGTCTATTGGTACCGGGTGTGGGTTTATTGGTACCGGGTGTGGGTTTATTGGTATCGGGTGTGGGTCTATTAGTACTGGGTGCGATTCTAATTGGTACCGGGTGCGGGTCTATTGGTATCGGCTGCGGGTCCAGATTTACGAGTTTAAATAAATGGTTCGGTGCGCCCTGCTACTCAAGTGTAGGTCACGACAAAAACGGTGGCCGAAACAAAATAATAACTAAAGTGAATAATGTAAAATTTGAAATAATTTCATGCAATTATATAAATGGTTCGATCCAATATTATCCTTCACGTCTAAGTATTTGAAAGTTTTACGAATTCTATTAAATTTGTATAAAAATTCAATTATGGTGCGTGAAGCGAACATGAAAGGGATTCAAGTCCAAGTTAAACTTAAATATTTGATCATATGCATCTCATTTCAGTCTTCATTTATGTATCAGTTTGCGTGCGTTGCTTTTATTGAGTGAAAATGACTAAACAGTTTTAAAATAGTGTACAAACATAAATTTAGCAACGCAAAGAAATGGGCAGGAGGGAGCGGGCGCGTTTTTCCTTTGGTGCCGGTGTAACTGTTTGAGCCTGCCTGGACAAGTTTGTGTTAGAGCATTGGTGTGACAAAGATCCCTGGTTCAATTTCCATGTCAATGTGTTATTTATCGACTAATTTAATCTAGTTAAACAACGCACGGGTATATCCTTACCAAATGTTAATCTCCAGCTATTGCAAATAAGATAATCTTGATACCTTTGTTCGCGTGCACGCCCGTACGGGTTAGAAGGTTAGTTTATTATGACGTTGTGAACCAACATCGATAAAATAATGGTTCCGTGAACCATAATCGTCTTCTTGAACCCGCCAGAAGTTTGAAACCGCTGCTGAGCGATCGTAACAATATTTGTGTTCCCCTCTAGCTCCCGGCCACTATTGTAGTGTTCACGTTTGACTGAATCCTCTTGAAGCAGAACGCCAACCGCTGGAAGGCGCACCTATAAAACAGAATGGACTTGTACACAAGCCGAGCCATGAGCTGTGAAAGGAAGCAAGTGTCAGAACATTCCTGAACTCCTCGTAAAGGGCAACGATGCGAGGCGGAAAACCACCCCCTCATGTTCTTTGGGAGGGTCTTTAACTCCCGACAAACGATCGTCACCCACCATTGTCATGTGTATTTATTAGTCTTATATCCATTTTAAGTTGGGCTTTTTTTCTCACCCCCTTTAACTCCTCTTTCCTATTTTTCCTGTAAACCAGAAGGCAGGATATTCTTCTTCGGAATTTTCTCTCATAAAAAAGTTATAAAACCAAGTTAGGGGGGAGAATGAAGGGATCTAATTTTTCGTTTTGTTTTTTTAGTAGTCTGATCATCGTGAGTACGCACATTCGATGGGTTTTTTTCCTGTCATATATTTTGAGTAGCTCCACGTGGCATCGTAACTTTGGGTGGGGGGTGTTGGTGGATGAGAGGTGAGGTCTTCCTAAAGATTTGTTTCGGTTGTTTCATCAGAAATGACTTCTTATAACTGTGTGTCCATTTCGGCCGACGTCAAATTGTGTTTTCCATCACCCACATGTCCTCCATGGCCGACTAGGGCTTAGGGGTGACGACACATCCGAGCTATGAGTTGTAGCCCAAAACTTATTATTATTATTATTTGTATTTAAAGACGCGTCGACACAAAATCGGCTATATAACGACATGCACACAGATACAAATTTAAACTGATCGGGGTAATTACAAAGAACATGAAACATAAAACAATATGGAGGGCATGGATAAATGAGGATGAGAAGGAAACAGTGATTTAATAATGAAATGGGGAGTAATGCTATGAACGAATATGCAAGCCAAAAACTCCCTCACGAGTAGTGAACTTTTTTTTATCACAAAACTGTAACAGAAATACACCTCATCTCACACCAACCATCAGCAAAATTTATAAGATATACCCATATCGGACTAAATGTCAAGATTATCTGGTCTGGTTTCCTGGTGGTGGGGAGATCGGGGTTGGAATCTAGGCTAGGTGTACTGAGGTTTTTTCTCCCTAATTGGCATACCACTCTCCCTGCACTCGAATGCAGGTACATTTTCTCTAAATTCTAACCTACTTATTTTCACCTCACAAGCTTTATTATAACATGTATATCCCGAATGGGTGTTAATACGAGGGGGAATGGTAAAATGGGGAATGTAATAAGGCATTATCCACGAAAATGATCCTATTATTTTGAAGATGGGGAATACACTATGGAATGAAATTGTTCTTAGGTTGCTCCTTTTACAAGTTAGTTCAAGAAATAGAGGTATCACCAAGACTCAAACAAAAGATGGGTTGTACAATTACCAATGCCGTAGCCTGGGGGGTCTTCCAACTACCATAGGTAAAAAAAACCTAGGAAAACTAATATATAAATATATATATATTAGAACCTCGACTTTCTGCCCGATCGGTTTATACACTTATATACCAATTACGCTAATGGCTTAGGTAAAAGGAAGGCTATATTTAAAGGAGGTGTACCCGCATTCGCATGGGAAGATAGTGACTGGAAAACCATTTTAGAAAACCGACCGAGATTCTAACCTCGACCTCCTCGTCATCGGCAGTCCAGACTAATTTGAGAGTAGCGCCTTAAACCATGCGGCCACCGAAACGGGTCTACTATGAATATTGAATGCCTCTTGTTCTTTGTCAACTTTTTAAAAATCTGTTTAGAATTAAATGTGAAAATTAAGCTCGCACTCACTGAGACTCGCAGGTTAAAGTGCATCCTTCCAAACAGTTACATTCTAATGTTTTTATAATCGTTTGTTTAAAGTACTCTACACTGAGTAGTAAAAGTAAATTTATCTTAACTATGGATTAATATAAAAAATGATGAGTATATCGCACGTTTCAGTTGTTCTCCAAGCAAAGCCTTTTCTAAATTCTCAAAGCTGCCACAAAACCATTAAAACTGATTGCAGGTTCTTCTGCTTACATTGCATCGGCGTTTACGTGTTGTGAGTTAACTGCTCTTATTTTTCATGGGTGATTATCCTGGCGGTCATTGAACTCGTGTCTTCGATTTCTTTTTATAAAAGTTAAGAAATGTAATAACTCAACAGCTGGCTGTTGGTCCGTCATTTGCCCGGACTAGTTTTCAGTTTCTCGGGTGAAATGAAGGCGAATGTCACAATCGACCGAACGCGGTGTCAAAAGCGAGGAGTAATTATTATCATTGTGATTTTGTTTAGAATGGAAGCGTCATTTCTACACTCTTACAAAGCTCTAAAAACAGGATTATACTTACACGTTCTTTTTATGTCATAAAAAAATTAGATCTGGTCCGCCATTGTGTTTATTTTTACTTTTACTCTTTCTCTTGACCCTTCTTAGAGAGAAGTATTGTAATCATAAAAAAAAATTGAGCTTGAGATTTTGATAAATGTCGACGTTTCATGACCCCCTGAGACAGAAAATTTTGTTTTGGGGACGCCTTCTTTGTATTTATATCTACGTGTAGAGCTTAAAACATTTTACCGATTGGACTAAAACTTGGTATCAAGGTTTTTCACAAGGTTCCCCCAAAGGGTTCTTGGAATTTGAGATCCAACCCTAAAATTAAGGCCAATTTACTTAAGGGTCAAAAGAGGGGGAAAATAACTTTTCTCAAAATCAGCTCTAACGCCTTTAATTAAAATTCGTAGCCAGGCACTGTTTAGAAATACGAACAAGACAGCTCATCTCATTTTTCCGGAAAAATGACTTAGAGTTTTTTTTACGAAAGTGGAAATTTCCAATTTTGATCATATTTCTGCGACTCTTTGAGATACGAAATAGCTTATTGTTGAAAAGTTATAGTATTATCAAAAATAAAAATAAACTTTTATTAAAAATATATTTTTACTAAACCAATAGTTTCCAAGCGGTTGGTAAGTACACTTTTTAAATTAATGTATCTTGAATGGGGAGTTAATTGATATGCCCTTTGGTGAACAGGGATGTTACATTTTTCTCAATATGTTACTCAAACAATTTTTTTTTTAGGTGAAGTAGTGAGAAATTCTATGCGGTGCACCTTACCATTTTTCTTTCGCCTAGAAAGGTTTGGCTTAGCTATTTAAAGGTTCGAGTTAAATGTCCCAAATTTCTAAATATTTCACTGTTTTCATTTTTTGGGGAGTTCCATTTGATTTTCTTGTTTTTCCAAACACAAAATAAATCCCTGTGCTTACGTGTATCTACAAGGGCGTGGTAACCTTGTATACGCACCCTATCGCTAAGTTCATAAACGCGAAAATGGCCTTCTATCGTCATAAAAAGGATGCTTCATTGGCATTTTTTTCCATCTTGAATCTGAAGACGAAATATATACCTGCAAATTAGTTACCTCATTGTTTTAGATGCTGATATAATGATTCTATTCGAGCAAGGTGACTTAGGTTTATATTATAACTGGTAGTTTTCGCTCTTCTCTATAGTCGAACAAATGAAAATTTTGACACTCTACGGGATCATTAATCCAACACCTTAGCTCAGTCAGTAGCGTGTCTGTCTATTGAGTTAAGGGTCCAGGGCTTGATGCCCGGCATGGACGAAAATTTTATCATTGGTGAAATTAGGTTTACCCTTTCACATTGCTAAATTAACGGATGGGGGCTTGATGTTGTGCCTGTCCTAGTCTTAAATTATATTATAAGGCACATGAAGCTACGACAGGCTTAGCCAACCGGCAGGGGAAAATATATGGCTTGAATAAAAAACTGACCCGGTCCACAGGCTGGAATCAATAAATGGATATAAAAACGAGAAGATTAAATAATTTGGTCATAAGGCGGTTTACTTTCACTTACCTACATATTTGGTCATTTAACTGCATATGAAATAATTAGGCGTTAAATGACATAAACTGTCTAGTAGACTGTTCTAGTTCTTTAATACACTCTAAATATAACATTGATTTTTTACTGAACAGTTCAAGTAAGTTTGTTAAAATATATTTGTTAGTCATTGAGTGTAATTTTTTCATAATAAAACTTAAAAATTAATCAACTAGTTGCTTGGTAATACATTGCATCAAATCAAAAACTAACAAACCCTCTTCGGTGGCCGCATGGCTTTGGGCGTCACTCTCCCATTAGACAAGGCAGCAGATAACGGGAAGATCGGGGTTTGAATTCCGTTTGGGTGTACTGAGGGTGATTTTTCCATGCAAATGTGAATACACTTCCTATAAATATAATCTTTCTAATCCATAACACCATTAGCCTAATAATGAGTACATTAGCGTATAATCAGAATTAATTATTATTATTATTAGCACCGCGTCTTACTACCCGTTCGGGTTATACGCATTTACGCTAATGTGTAATGGTAGGGTGATTGTGAGATGAAATGGAGGACCTACAGTTTAACGTGAAATCCGAACCACGGTGGAGGCCTGGCATTCCTCACATTCACAAGATGTCTTGCCAGAGGTGAAGGAAGGGTTTGGTAATCAGATAAATTTATGCCGGGTATCAGAATTAAGACGCTGTGCTAAAAAAAAAAACTAACAAGTTTTTTAAACTGAAAGTTTAGTGTAAGATTGCATACCCCCTCATAGTTGGGCACATGGGGCATTAGACTGGGTTGCCGAGGACGGAGAGTTGGGGTGAACTAGGTTTTTGTTCACGTGTGATTATCATTTTGGTTTCCCTTCTACCCGCGCACTCATTTACACAATAAGGTGGGTATACCTTTGTAAAATTACCTTCCCCCATCCCTACTTCGTTGATTAGGACCTTAGGATCTTAAATAGAAAAAAAGACAAATTGAATAAATATTCAATGACTAACAAAGTTATTTAATAAATATACTTTTTTAGCACCGCGTCTCTACCTTTTCGGGTTATATGCTTGTGTAATAATTACGCTAATGGGTTATGGATGAGGAAGGTTGAATTAAAAGTAATTGTACCCGAATTTGCTTGGGAGGAGAGTGAGAAACCATTCGGGAAAATCACCTTCAGTACACCCGACTGGTATCGAACCACGATCTCCCCATCATTTACAATATAGTCAATTGCAAGAGTAGAACCTTAGACAATGCGGCCACTAAAGTGGGTAATACAAAAATACTTGAATTAGCTAAATGGAACAAATATTACTTTAGTATATAAATTCAAACACTGGCATAATATTCTATTAACAAACTTGTTCAAATTAACAACTAATCGTTGTTTTACAAACTTTTTCTATATTAAAATAAAAGGACCTTGCATAAAAGAAACTAATTAATACATCTTTAGAAATATCTTTCAATTTATGAAAAGTAGTCTTATGCAAAAAAAAAAACCTTCGAATAACTTTTCCGATCTACTTGTTAGAGGCATTTAGCGTACAGTTTTGGAACTCTGAATTTATCAGTATACGACTTACAGAAAAAACACCTCACTCAATTTTTCTTCCGACAAATCATCACCTTGAAAGTGAAATTCCCGCTATAACAAAGGAAAAAAAATTACCGTTCCATTAATTGAACTAAGGTCAGGTATGGACTTTTTGGATTAAAATCAATTAATACGATACAAACGACAATTTTGTGTATTAAAGTTTCTAACTTAAGCAACATAAAAAAGTTGTAGATTAAAAAGAGCAAACCATTGTTATTAGCGCCACCCTTCGCAATACTTAGAAGAACTAAAATAAGCATTTCTTTCACTAGTATGTTTTTTTTTCGTGTGTGTTTGTTAGCAAGAGATGAAGGAAGGACAATGTAAACATCCCTTCTTCCGCATTTCAACTCCCCCCCACAAAGTCGCCCCCTGTGCACCTAGATAACTTATTGAACTGGCCCATGTCTGGGTTGGTAAAGACCTCCTTATTGAAAGTCTAGACGTTTCAGGATTCTTTTGTCTGGGTTTGAAAGCCAAGATGGTGGCGAAACATTGTGGGAATCCTACCTTTGGTAGTCTTGTTTTTTGTCCTCCAGCCCCATCCCATCGTCTCTCATCCCCTTGGAACTTACGTCTTGAAAAGCGAGAGTGCATACCTGGGTGAAATGGGGCATATACTCTTCGAGTCATGCTTGGCCAATACTCCACTTAAGTCACGTGGCAGCGATGCGATCTCAAGGTAAACCAAGCTTGGCACATAATAAATTTTTATTGATAGGTTTTGGTATAGTCGGTTCACTATAGCTTTGGTCTTTTCAGATATTTTTTTGCACCCCATTTTATTTAGGTTGTCCGTATATTTACACTAATATGTTAAGTCTAAGGAAGGCTTGATCTTTTCAGGAAATATAAACAAATTTTCGTGAAGATAGATTGGTAAATCATTTAGGAAAAAAATACAACTTCAGTATACCTGGCTGGAATTTGAACCCCGAATTCCATTTCACCGCCATATCAGACTAGACGAGACTGGCATCTTTGTCCACGTATCAACAGTTCTAGCTGTTGATATGTCATATTGTCAGTTTATAATATAATATCGATTTAGTCCTTGGTAAGTTGTTTTTCTTATTTTATGACCCAAAACCAGAGTGAGCTTTGACCAAACATTGTTATTGTGTGTGTACCTAGGGGGTTCATAGCCCCCACCTTCGGTATCCCCTTGTGATCTCTTGGGATGAGATTTTCTTGTTGGGAGGGGATCGAGTAAAACTTTCGCTTTCAACAAGAAAGATGTTTGAGGGTTGGGGAGGCAAAGGGAAGTAGGTAGACGTAGAACTACTGTGAGACAAGAGGGAGGCGTTTTTGTCGTTCGCTTTGTCCCTGGGTTCCATTCCCAGGAAGTTTCTCATTCTCCAGCCGTGTATGAGATGTGAAACCCTCGGCGCTAGACATGGTTCGACTTCAATAAGAGCAACCCCCCCCCNGATTCTCCTCCACAAACTCCCGCATACCTACCTTGGTCGCGACTTTGGAAAGTGATAGAAAGGGGGGAGGACTGCTTTTCAGATGCGTGAAGTTGGCCCTGACGTGTAAAGAAAGCACTTATTCTCAAACCAATGGCAATAGTGGTTTCAATCACACAAGTTCTCAGAATTAGTGCTTGACACTTGTCTAGAAGACAACATCATGAAACTCCGTCAAGTTTATTTTAAATTATAAAACTTGTATTAATTGTTAGTGCTTAGTTACCATCCATCAATCCTAGACACTCCCAGAATTAGTGTTTCGATAGTAAACTCCACCCCCCCCTCCCTCCAAGTTCTTCTGACTATATGCCCTAGACCCAGGGGTGAATTTACGAGTCTGCTGCCCATACGCACTAGATAATTTGCCGCTCACTTTTCCTAACTTCATTAACTTAATTTCTAACCTTCTAGATTCCCGTTTCCGCCCCTAACACCCCTCATACACCGACACACATTTATACCATATGCGCAAGTGCTATCTGTGAACTGACAGATAATAAGTGCTTAAATTATTTTATTATTTATTATAGTGAGGTTTTAAAAGTAGTAAGAATCTAATAAAAGGTTTAAAAAATTGAAATAAATACTCTTACACAATCGCAACACACAAATTCAAATATTATTTAATTTAAAAATATAAAGTGTATATTAGTAGACTGTTGAACATGTTACTACAAATTAAATATTAGCATGTACACAATAAGAAAATAGTCTATAGTATATTTCACCTTGATTTCTGCTGAGCGGACTGGTCGATGATGCCGAACAACCATTTTATCCAATAAGTTACTTTCAATTAAAACGATTGTCAGTGAATTAAGGCGATCCTCTTTCATATTGGTACGCAGGTACAGCAAATCACGACAATTACACACATGATGAGGCCACACAATTATTTTACCTGGTAGATAAAAATGTGTGTTTTCTTTCTTCATTCAAAATTTTCCTCTAAAATCTGCCGCCGTATGCACGTGCCTAATAGACCTATGCGTAAATCCGCCCCTGTCTAGACCAGTGATTTCAACCTTTTTTGTTCACATACCCCCAGATATAAATTATCTCCAACTTTGGACGCATCCGCTTCGGTGGTTTAATGGTCTAAGGAAGGCGCTACTCTCGCAATAAACTAGACTGTCGATGGCGGGGAGATCGTGGTTAGATCCCGTTTGGGGTGTACTGAGGGTGGTTTTTCCTAAATATTTCCCCATTCTCTCTACACGCAAATACAAGTACAATTCTTATAAATTCATCTTTCCTAATTTCTAACCCACTTGCATAATTAATACATAAATGTATAACCTGAATGGGTAGTAAGACGTGGTGCTAAAAAATATTTTACCCTCAATGTTTCTGGTGTATAATACAAATTATACATATTCTTTAATCCACATCTAAAATAAAACTGGCGTTATCAAATCACATGTCCAGATCTCTTGTGGATAACCCTTAATCTGGCCGATTATTCAGGACTTATCATGAAATAATATAATAATATTTAGCACCGCGTCTTACTACCCGTTCGGGTTATACGCTTTAAGTACTAATTACGCTAATGGATTAGGAGTTGGGAAGGTTGATTTAGAGGAAGTAAACCCGCATTTGCGTGGAGGGAGAGTGGAAAACCATTTAGGAAAAACCACCCCCAGTTCACCCGACCGAGATTCGAACCTCGATCTCCCCGTCCTTGGCAATCGAGCTCAACACGACTAGCGCGTTAGCCAACTTCGCCACCGAGGCGGGTGAAATAATATACTTATTATATATTATATATCCATATTTTACTTTACGTACCCCCAAAGATGTACTCGTTTACCCCAGGTTGAGTAGCACTGCTCTAGACTAGTTTTTCTCAAAGTTTGGGTGATGGAGGGCACCAGATGAAAGTTATTAGCACTGGTTGCAAGATAAAACTCGAAAGAAATGTCAAACACCCAAAATAATAGTCTCTAATCCCTAATTGATCAATGCTATTCTTATGGGAGAAAGTAACACACCTTCCCAGTTAAGAGAAACAATGTGGGAGAAAGTGACCCAACTTCACGATGTGGGGGATCAATGTTATTCTTATGGGAGAAAGTGAGCCATTACTATCATTTCAACCACTACTAATATGTTTTAGTATTTATGATGCTTAAAAACTAGCAGTAAAGAACAGGACGAATTGTAAAAGATCATCCTGAACCGGGGCTGTAATTTCTTAAGTGACAGTGAAAGCGACCTTGGTCTATTTCTTTTTAAGAAGGGAAATCGTCTAAGGAGACGTGGTGAGGTTTGGTTGCAAGAAGTCTTCGCGGCAGCCATGAGAAAAATACTCACAATCGTATCATCAAACTGATCGGACGTGTCCTACACATTCACGCAGTCACTCCAACACAACCTCCATTATTTAGTAGCTACGTTCTTTAGTAACCAGTACCAAAATGTGTAATAAATTAATATTAATATTCAATTTGTGATCTTTATTGTATGTTATCTTTCTTTTAAATAAACCCCAGCCCAATCGTTGGTTGGGAATGTGAAATGACCTGGCGCCCGAACACAATATACTTACATATTTAAATCTAGCGCTGAAATATAAAATTACGTACGTGAATCCAGGGTGATCAGATCGTATTGTAATGATATTGGTTTGGATTAATCTAAATTATGTAAAAAGTCATGGATGAAGGTAATTTTTCTTTAACGTAATATATGTAGAGTATCCTTTTAAGATTCATCCATGAAGAAACACGCGCTTCTCAGAATCAATGTGAAAAAGATTTCACCACTAAAATATATTTTTTATACCATCTTTCCTATTAAAAGGAACCACTTCATAGTATTTGGCAGAAGACGCAATTTCTCTGTACCAATAAGAAGCTAGCCTTCACAAAACATGTCGCCAGGAGTTTTTCTATTAGTTGGTTTTCACACTGTTGACCAGGGGAGAAACATGCAAGGGGTATGTCATATATAAACCATTGTGCGTATGTTTAAGGCATCTCCGGGATCCAAACATCTACACCGGGAGATCCCACCCACGCACGAGTCAGTCAGAGCCACACACTGGCAGTCAGAGTCTAAAATAACTTACATTAATATCACAAGTGTGCAGTGATATAAAACATTTAATTGGAATATGTATACGTAATTAACAGGTGTCATTTGAATAAACAGCCATCAACAGTTCTCTTTCTTCAATTTTATTAATATATCGATTTAATTAGTGTTCGAACATGGAGCTATAGACAGCTGGTTAAACGGTATCTTTTCCGTACAGTGATGATAAGCGCTCGATCATGGAGCTTTAGACAACCTAAAAATCATCACAGCATTATTATATCACGGAATTAATCCGTTGTGTTTCAATCGACGCCCAAAGTGGTGATTGATTCCATAGTGTAACAATTGACGTCCAAAGTGCGGCGCAATTAATTCAATAGTGTATACAATTGGCGCCCAGCCGCGACGCGAATTCTCAAATCCCCGAGACAAGAAAGAGACTCCGCCGACTGAAGGGGACACGACACACCACAAGGCACGCCAACCAATTGTAATACTATGGATTAATGGTGCCCCACGTTGGGTGCCAATCGTATACACTATGGATTAATGACCCCACGCTGGGTGCCAATTGTATGAATATGGAATTAATGGAGCCGCGCTTTAGGCGTCAATTGTTACACTATATAATCAATCACCCCGATTTGGGCGTTGATTGACTCCCTACGGATTAATTCCCCGATATAATAATGCTGTGATGATTTTTAGGTTGTCTAAAGCTCCGTGTTCGAGCGCCTATCATCACTGTACGGAAAAGATACCGTTTAACCAACTGTATATAGCTCCATGTTCGAACACTAATTAAATCGATATATTAATAAAATTGAAGAAAGAGAACTGTTGATGGCTGTTTATTCAAATGACACCTGTTAATTACGTATACATATTCCAATTAAATGTTTTATATCACTGCACACTTGTGATATTAATGTAAGTTATTTTAGACTGTGACTGCCAGTGTGTGGCTCTAACTGACTCGTGCGTGGGTGGGATCTCCCGGTGTAGATGTTTGGATCCCGGAGATGCCTTAAACATACGCACAATGGTTTGTATATGACATATCCCTTGCATGTTTCTCCCCTGGTCAACAGTGTGAAAACCAACTAATAGAAAAACTTCTGGCGACATGTTTTGTGAAGGATAGCTTCTTATTGGTATAGAGAAATGGCGTCATCTGCCAAATACTATGAAGTGGTTCCTTTTAACAGGAAAGATGGTGGAAAAATATATATTTTAGTGGTGAAATCTTTTTCACATTGTTTCTGAGAAGCGCGTGTTTCTTTATGAATGAATCTTAAAAGGATACTCTACATAATATATTACTTTAAAGAAAAATTACCTTCATCCATGACTTTTTACATAATTTAGATTAATCCAAACCAATATCATTACAGTATACTAACCTGGTCAGGATCCGAACCAAGGATGCTGGGGTGGATACTATCACGTGTCGTTAGACTATCCCATTAATATAAATATGCGGATAGCCGGGAAGCTAGTAAGGTGCGGTAAACAGGTAAATGCTGCTTTGATTCGTGCGTCCAGTATATTCTAACGACCTTTTATGCATTTCAATGCCTTTACCTGTAGTGTTAGGGAGTACCTTGAGGCTCCTCTCTTTCTCCTGCATCTAGAATCCCGCTGCAAAATGAGTGGAAATAATTATCATCCTTTCGGTCGTGTTGGTCAGGCTCTACATTGCATCAGCACGCCAAGAAGATTATTTAGCCGCCACGAGTCACGGTCACCTGTGGAGGCGTGGAGCTCACGTTGTTGCACCGGACTATCGACCATAATAGCTCCAGCTGGTTTTCTACTTGACTCACATTCATGCAAACAGTGCATCGGTGGGCGCGCCGACTAAAGTATGGTTGATTTAGTCTAGTTTGCTAGGGACTTCTATTCACAGCTGTGTGTATTGATGTTTTATATAATTTTCCACTTTCCCTTCACGTGTATGTGGGTACAGCTCCACTCTTCACTAAATTCTACCTTCCTTATTCCTATCCCATCAGCGTAATTTAAACCCGCATAGACTGGAATAATAGTAAAATAAGGCGAATAAAAATGCGACGACAACCAAAGAAGTCGAAATGCTACTGGAATTTCCACAAGTCGGTTTCAAACCCCTTCAGAAATTATACAGGTTGTCTAAGAAATATGGGAAATAAATATTTAAAAACACCTCCTAACATATTAGGTGTATTGTGTAAATAAACGTGGTTAAAAACATGTAGACTAAATTAAGTAATTGTCAAGACAAATGCAATATCAATAGACGCAACTTTTCTTTCGTGTTACTATTTGTCCGAGCTATCCGTATAAAGGTAGGAAAGGAGGTTCGAGTTTATAGGAAAGTAGCCTCATTTGCGTGGAAAAAGAGTGAGAAACTATTTAGGAAAATACACTTAAGTACACCCCGCCAGGATTCAAAGCCCACGCTCAACGGAAAGCCAGACAAGACATGACTGACGCCGTTGTATCTTACTCAGTGGGCCAGGTAAAGCTTGTCGCCCACAAAGGCACGCTTCTCCGCCGAGAAGAAATTTACGTTGTATGCTTCTTATGATATCAAATGATGCAACGTCCACCACACTGCGGCGCGCCGTGGCGTGCGAAAGTGGCTTGTGAAATTTACGTGCTTCATGTCTAGGTTTCTAGAGCAGAACTCTTTCCTTTCGGCGCGCCTCCCCGCGCCTTTGTGTCCGGGGGTAGACTGAAGGAACCACTGGGGGAATACGCACCACTTGGGAGCATCACTTTAGTGCCGGCAGGTTTCGTACTACAATACGTGTTCATATGTGTTGTGAATTGTGAGCATTTTGTCTTTTATTTTTACTGTTCATTTTGGTAAGTAAAACTCACATTCAGATTACGATAAAATTCAACATAATCGCCATCTAACAACACAATTTCATTGTTTTTCTTGAAGATTTAATTAATTGATAATAGAGTAGAGAAGTGGTATAGAGAAAGCAAATAGAATAAACTTTTTCATGAACATTTAAAAATAAACCTCCGGAGGGACTGTGAGAGGTGCGGTGCGCCGCAGGTGTGGACCCTCCGGAGGAAGGCGCATGGAATGTTCCACACGGCGGTTCAGAGGGGCACGGCGCACTCTAGACGTAACCCCCGTGTTTAACTTTAATTATTTTACTACCAGAAGGACTCACCCAAAATGAACCTTTACGCAATGATTACTAACAACTTAAACTGTGTGCAATGGTTATTAATGGCTTAACAATCTTTGTGTGGTCGCTATTAGCGTTAACAACCTTTGCGAAATGGTTAGTAACTCTTAACACATTTGCGTAGTGGTTTGTAACTTCTTAATTACTTTTGCGCAGTAGTTATTAACACCTTAATTTCTCTGCAGTGGTTAGTAATAACTTAACTTCATTTGCACAATTGTTATTAATGACTTTACAACTTTTGCGGAGTGGTTATTAACGACTTAACTATCTACACGTGGCAATCCGTTCTCCTGCGCATGTGACCTCCCAGGTATGCCATTTTAACATGCTGAAACTGAGCCATCTCTATCTTTTTGTGTATATAAATACTCACTATTTGTTAGTATTTACGTTTTAAGAAAGGTTATTTAGTGTAAGATCACCTGAATTAGCGAGTAGAGGATACGAGAAAACCACACAGTAAATAACTTGTGGCAAACTGCCATCAGCGCATCTGGCCTCCATCGGCATCCCAGTTTATCTCGAGACTGACTCCTTGGATCGTGGGGCCACTGATGTGGATAATATGATGTTGAGGAATGTTTCTTCTTCCTTTCATGTTCACTTATCTAATGCGTAAACGGTTTAATCATTTTCATCCATAAGGAACATTCTAAGATGCAGTTCTAAAATACGTTTGTTTTATGACTCACATCAAGAGTCGAATGGTCTAAGCTCTAAAATATCACTATTGTATTAAACTGGATTGTCGATGACGGGGAGATTGGGGCTCAAATTCTGGTCGGGTGTACTTATTATATTATTATATTTAGCACCGCGTCTTACTACCCGTTCGCGCTATACGCTTAATTACTAATTACGCTAATGAATTCGAAATTGGGAAGGTCCAATTTAAAGGAAGTGAACTCGCATTTGCGTAGAGGGAAAGTGGAAAACCAATTAGGAAAAACCACCCCAGTTCACCCGACCGAGGTTCAAACCTCGTTCTCCCCGTCCTCGGCAGTCTAGCTCAACATGACTAACACGTTAGCTAACGACGTCATCGAAGCGGGTCAGAATAACACTACATGAGTCAGATTTTATTTGGTACATAATATATGTAATCTTTTGCTTCATGCGTATTAATATTACTGATGTGTTTGATATTTAAAATCTGTTATTCTTGTTAGTGTGTGGGCTTTAGGACACGTTGACACAAAAGTGTCCATTAGCGTCGTAAAGACAAATACAAACCTAGAAACTACGAATTTAAATGAAATGAAATAAAAAGGCAATTGCAAGGGCATGGCTGCATGAGGGTGAGGAATAAAATAAATAATGAACATTCTTCATTCGGAGGTTGAAATTATTATTAAAGATCGAAGCCAAAAACCCTTTTGCGCGTGGTGAACATGTTTTTTGTGGTATCCCTCTAACGGAAATGCAATTAGCTAACAGGGATAGTGGGGTAAATTTATTTAGAGGAAAACGTGGGTGTGCAGGAATAAAAAACATATTGTGAAATGTTATCCTTAAACATTAATGACTTTGATTAAACTTTAAACAAATGACTGAAGCAACTCCCACTCGTGGCCATACTTTTGTTCAATCATAATCAAAGGTATAAAAATACATTATTTTCTTCAATAAAATAATTTGTGGACCTCTTATTTTGTTATTACATTTTTATGGTCAAGGTGAAAATGGGGGTGCCACCATCAGCTTTAAATAAAAAATGCGCTAAGTCAAGGTCTTTAGGGGGTAGACTATATTGATTAGCTCGGGCCACTTTCGCTGTCTTCTGTCAGCGTTCGATTCTCGGGAAGGTCATCGCACTTCACAGGGATGTTCTGCAGCGTGCACTGCCCCCCTTCCCCCTCAACAACTCCCGCGCTCCTGTTTTTGCAATCAATATTGTTGAAGTGCTGGCCGAGCTGTTCACATTGTCATTTCCTACGTGAAAAACACATTTCAGCGATTCTCGTTAGGATTTGCGGTTACTTAACCTGGCGATACAAATTCAATAAAATAAAAGAGATGTATTGGTGGTCGGGAGGGTGTGGTGGGGTAGATTCAGCAAGTTTGTGGTTCCCCGTTGTTCATCTATCATTACCACGTGAGGTGTTTAGTTTAGCGCAGGCAATCTTGCTGACCAACGTAATCACTTTTGAAAACACATCCGTTTTTTCAATTGGAAATCAAACATGGCCTCATTTTGAATTATGAAAATAGAATTTTAGCAAGGCAATGTCACACTTTCCTCTCGTATTTTCGCCTACCTTACTTCCAATTATTGACCAGGTAACTATATACATGATCACTCTCCAATCAGAAAACAAATCGAAATACAGTTTTTTGATTTCTTCACTTGACAACAGAGAAATTTGAATCATTTTAGTACAATATTTCTAAAATATTAAATTTTAAATTTGTTTGTATTTTTAAAAATATGGTTAAATGATTTTAAATATTTTAAAATTTGTTTGTATTTTTTAAAATATGGTTAAATTATTTTAAATATTTTAAACTTTGGTTGTATTTTTTTTAATATGATAAAGTAGTTTCACTGGTCTCCATTCGACCGTTTCATAATGTATAATACAGAAAACTGCACCACGATGCGCCGTCTGGTTTGAACTGTATATATATTGTGAGGTAGAAAGGGACGCGAGAAAAGACCAATGCATATTTTTTTATTTTTTTATGGCAGAACCTTTTTTGACCAAAATAAATCTTAATATTTCTCCAGTAGAAACACAAGAGTTTAATTTTTTTCCCGTGGTAATATCAACAGTTCTTGAATATCTGTCAAGGGTGTCTTGGAATTTAATGACAACTTTTTCTCTTCATTTAAAAGTTTCTCATCTAATGCCGCTATGCTCATGCCAGATATTCAACAAATGTTGAAACTCCTTGTGAAGAAAATTAAACTCTGTTTGTATAGAAGTAAAATTTTATTAATTTTATCCAAAAAAGTTTTTATATAAAGACTGCAAAAATATTTACCCTTTTTCGCGTTCCATGCTGCCCCACTGTAAGTACGTGTTGTTCTTGGGATGAAACTGGATTTTAAGGCACAACTGAATGCCATTTAATGAGTGTCGTTATTAAGGGGGTGAGGGATGGTTTAGCACCAACTTGCTATTTAAAAAAAAATTAACATTAGTAGATGATTATTTGTGATAAAATAAGGAAAATGGGTGCTTTAGACAGTTTTATTTTAAAGAACATACGTTGAATCACATTTCACCAAAAAAAAATATTTCAATGTAATTTTATAAACATTAACTTATTATTTTAATTCAGTTACGTGTTGCCAGTTTTTAAACTCCTTTTAAATTTGTTTTTGATCGTGACCTTAAAAGTAAATGAATAACGTTAACATTGTTGTTGGATGTAGATAATTGAGAGTGCTTAAAATATTTAGTGTTCTTATAAAATACATTTCAATCGAACATGTATATGCTTAACAGGAATGATCCAGAAAATTATAATCAAATGTTTGGATTTCTTCAAGTTGCCTTTTTAAAAAATAAGAATCAAAAGTTTTAAAGGTTTTTATCTCATAGTGGCAAACAAACACATAAAATATATTTTAAAGTAATAAAATTTTGTGCATATTATATTAATTGTTTAGTTTGATTAATTTTAAAAATTAGTTCAACAAAATAAATTCAATCTGATGCACCTCCCTGTCAGCCATTAGAATGAAGTTTGAACCCCGACTGGGTGCACTGAAAGTGGTGTTTCAAATGCTATTTTCCCTTTATCTTTTAGCGCTCTATTGCCAGGGCATTTTACCTCATTCATCCTCCTCACTGATTTCTTAGAACGAGTTGATTTATACCTTGGGTCAAACATGCATTTTTAAAATTAATCGATTTGTTATTAAAATTATTATAAGTATTTATCATTTTGATTTAACTTAACGTTTTTAATAAACAGTTTTACATTCTACTTCAACTTAGTATTAAGGAAGTACACAATTGTTTATTCATGCTAATGTGATATTCTCACACGAGCTGATGTCATAAATCCTAGATTAAAAATATATGTCTATCCCAAACATTCAACTCTGAACTTAGCGATGTTTTTTATTTATTCCCCTTGTTTTTTAATTATTGTCTAACTGTCAGGGATGGTCACACGGGTTATATAGTGGACTCTCGATCTGATAGTTTCAGTGATCACCAATCGAATCGGTTCACTGAAGATTTTCTATCCATATTGTGGCGTTCAACTTTCTTTCCAAGTGAATGTAAGTTTATTTTTCTTCAAATTAACTTTATTGTTCTTGATCCCTTATATTAAGTGGGTCGAGCCATTTAAAGACAGCTTTGACACACAACTTAAAAAAAAATCACTTAAAAGCACAAACTCACGTTGGTTATCAGATGATTATTATAGTAGTAGGCCTATAATTTGAGTTGGTCTTAAGTCGGTTAAAATGTGTTATTTATCTAAAAGCAGTTGATCCATGGCATTTTTCTTTTAGTTTTCCCTCTTTTTGTTCTATCAAAAGTTTTCGGTGGTAACTTTCAAAATTCATTAGAACTATTTTCTGTGTTTTGCGAGTAAAAATTTTGTTTCATGAACTACGAGCTACTTTATACAAATAAAATCCGATTTTATTAATAGTTTTAATTAAAGTTGATTACGAATCTTTATTTAGGTTAATTTAGAGTTTCCTACCTGTCTCAATTTGATGACTGATGAGTCTAGCTATGACGAGCTTTTCTTTCTTTTCGTGAAACGTGCCAACCTTATTTTGCCCGAGTTCTTCCTCCACCGTTGCCTTGAAAGAATTTCTCATAACCTTCACTGACTAGTGCAAGTACATATTTATTTCATATAATGATCCTCAGATAAATTACCCGACCGCTATTACTAAACCCATAGCTAATGGATTACCGACCACAAAATGGTTTTACTTTTAACATTGTAGCAGCACAAGATGAAAAACGTGTACTTTGTTAGATTCTCTCGACATCTTTTTTCATATCTTTAATTTATATTTACCATTTTTACATTCAGCACGAAGGTTTCCAATTACTTAATTCAAATTGTAATGACAAATAAGGAGTTTATAGCAAGTGCATCTTCATCTGCATAAGCGTGGAGAGAGGATTAAAAACCATAGGGGTAAATCACATGGTGAAAGTACTCCAATTGAACAACAGAGACTCAAACCTTGATCTCCCTGTCATTGACAATCCAGTCTAGTGTGAACTTGATTCCTTAGACCGTGGGACCACCGGTGTTGGTCTAGGTCTACCCAGAGGTCATGATTGCGCGAGGGTGGGTGAGAGAGAAACAACGATAGAACAATGTAAGGGAAAATTAAATGATTAAATATTTCAGCCAAAAGCATTTTCTTTTTAGTGTTTATTTTTTGTTCGCGCCAAAATAGAGATGAAAGGTATAAACTTGTTTCTATAGAATTTAAAAAAGCTTACATTTTTAAGGTTAATCATACTTTTTTTAAATACATAAAAATATGAAATTATTTTATTTTAAACATCTCACGTGAATTTTCGCAATTCTGAGATCAAAGTAAATTGTTACACACATAGACCTAGTTTTTCTTAGACAAATAAAGTCATTTTTAACAGGAATTACAACCTCACTTGAAATTGTGTAACAAACTATTCTGAAAGAGGTTTGCATTTAGTTTTTCATATAATTGTAAATTATTGTTTGTTCACATTTTAACTTCACCTCATAAATCTGTTTTGCTTCCTTTTATGATTTATTTTAATTATAACTCATAGCCTATGAAAAGTATCCTTATTTTTATATATTTATTATAATGTATTAACTCATCCTATTACATTTTTTTATTCATAGACTGCTTACTGCAGATCAAATTCATAATTGAAATTCAACTAGCTTCACCTAAAAAATTAAAAAAATTCCATTTCTGTATTATTTTTTTTCGTTTTTAAATATAGCCTTAGTAACTATTATATGTTATTTTAGGAATCTATTTGTAAAGTACTGATTATTAATATTTATCAGAATATTAACCTCTTACGTCAATAAAATTCAAAACTAATTATGGAAAAATACGTTTAGTGTAGTCAGCTGGGATTTGAACACAGTTCTCTCACGTCATAGTCAAATACGTCAGTATTCCTTTAGAGATCTTCAGATTTTGGTTAATTTAACTTTGATTTGGTTATTATTGTGGTCACATTCTGTCTGTTTACAGCTTTTAGTTGTCAAATAATCCTCCAAAACTCGTGGTTGGCCTGCAGGAGTAAACAGCTGTCTCTTCCCTCTTTTGTGAACATGATTTCTTTGTTGGCCCCACCCGCCTCGGTGGCGTAGTTGGCTAACGCGCTAGTCGTGTTGAGCTCAACCGCTGAAGACGGGGAGATCGAGGTTCGAATCTCGGTCGGGTGAACTGGGGGTGGTTTTTCCTACATGGATTTCCACTCCCCCTCCACGCAAATGCGGGTTCACTTCCTATAATTCAACCTTTCCAATTCCTAATCCATTAGCGTAATTAGTACTTAAAGCGTATAACCTGAACGGGTAGTAAGACGTGGTGCTAAATAATAATAATTTGTTGGCCCCGTCACTCCGCTAAGGGAAGATAACAAAGTTTTTTTTTTCAAACCGCTAGACGGCTTAGTGAAATTTGTGCAGTTTGTAAAAAAACGACTCATGTTGATATTTCTTAGCACACCCAATCTTATGAGGAATGACTGAGAAATCTTCGAAATAACTGAAGCATTGGTAACCAAAATAAATATAGTACAGTATCTTAGCGAAAAAAGGGGGGTTCCCTAGAGGGGGTCATTTGACCATATCTACTCACTTGGAAAACATTCATGCCCATGACGAATTTGTCACGTGCACGATTCTCATTAAGGGGAATGGTGCATTGGAACTTCTTTACCGTCATCATAACTAATTCTAATTGTATTCTATTTAATTTCTAAATATGTTTACTATTTTTTTTATTCGCCTCACAAGATGTTTTAGATAATGAAATTAGATGTATAACATTTTCCAAATCTATTAACTGCGTTTGATTTCTTATATCTGACTTAATAACTTTCTGTAGATGAGCGTTTAAATATTTCAATACGATCCCCTGAATGCTTTCCAAACTATTAAATATTTACTACTACGCATACAAATTACATTTTTAAGTAACATTAGGTTTTTTCAATCCCCAGTCCCGGCACAGATTTATCTGATTATCAAACCCTTCCTTCACCTCTGACAAGACATCTTGTGAATGTGGGGAATACCAGGCCTCCACCGTGGTTCAGATTCCACGTTAAACTGTAGGTCCTTCATTTCATCTCACAATCACCCTACTATTACACATTAGCGTAAGTGCGTATAACCCGAACGGGTAGTAAGACTCGGTGCTAATAATAATAATAATAATAATAATAATAATAATAATAATAATAATAATAGGTCAAGCAAGTTGGCATTTAGGTAATTTCACAAGTACCAGATATTTGTTTGGTAAAAATATTAATTACTGGTCTTTAAATTATACTCAAATAATGTTTTGTAAATGATTATTTAAAAAAAACTTAAAAGTAACATTGTTTTCCATAACTGTGTTTTTGAGCTTCTTTCTACAGTGATGGTGAAATGTTATAAATTATATATTTTTTTCGTAAACTAAGCCTAATGTTTTGAAAATAATTAACTAGAACAAATTATGATCAAACATGGTTTTTATTTCAATCATTAAACAAATTTCATAGCATTTCAAATCATTTCAAAGAAACTCGGTATGGACATTATATTATTTTGGACAGTAATTGGTGTATGTGTTTTTTCGATGAGCCATATTAACTTAACTAAAAGTATCTATATTTCTAACAAAACGCATAGAGCTGCGCTTTTTAGTATTGAAATATTTCTCACGGGTACCTTGTACAAAACTAATGTTAAAATATTAGTGCTTATAATTTTTTTTCAACCACTCTACAAAAGTTTGAAAAATGTTTGGTTTTAACTAATTTAAATCGAACTAGGTTTTCACACTAAAGCCCACATCATAAACAAATTTTGAACTTAGCTACTTAAAATAACATCGTCTTTTACCTTAACAATATAATTTCAATTAATATTAATAATTATCGTAGAGATAACTTTGCAATATAGTCTTACTCTCAGTCAACTGGTCAGCTCGAATCCCGGCGCTGTGCACTGAGGGTGGTGTCACTACATTATGGTTTTCTATCCTCTGTTCAGGTAAATGCTGGTTCATCTCTCTTAACTCGACTGTTCATTACTATCACATTAGATTTAGTTGTTAAAATAAATTGTGTTGAGTACAGGATGATTCGCTTGGGACTGAACATTTTTTTTAATCATCTCAGGATTGGAAAGTCACCTTTGAATAATGTAAAACATACTTTGGCCCTTGACAAGTAAGAATGCTTCGTAGAAGATGCTCACTGTGCCCCCCGCCAGTGTCCGACGCTCCACATTGGCAACTTTGTGATCTAGCGTAGCGACGTTGATGGCAGCAATTTCACGTCTGATATTGTATTTCAGTTCCTTACTCGACATTGGGCTGTTTGCATAAACCGCGCCTTTTAAAAGTCCCCAGAGAAAGAACCCGGGGGTGTCGGGTCGGGAGGTCTAGTTAGCCACAGATCTTTGGAGACAATCCTGTCCTGGAAACAGCTGCGAATTTCTGACATGCTCCTATGATTTGAAAGATCGGGTGGCTATAACACGTGCACAGTCATGATACGGTACGGCTTAATCTTTGCCTGTTTGGCTGCTCTTTAACAGGTCTAATACGACCGTCCAGTCTCTTGGTATAGCTTCCGAATATTTTTTTGGGGGGAGGGGGGGGATGACAACAACCGCTATATTGTATCCTCCGTCATCTTGGTCCATCCGCCCCTATACTGATTCACCAAGCTTCCCGTTCTATCCAGCTTCTTCGCCAAGTTCAAAATGGTCTTTGGTGGGTGATGTACGTACACCAAATTTAATTAGAAACTGCCTGTGACATTGTTTGAAGGAACCGGTCACCCAGCACTGACGAACAATAAACACACCCTCTTCAATTGAGTATACCGACTCGCTTACGCCATCTGATGAGACATGCTCCCCTACTAATATAGACAGTCAATGTGGCGACCAGCCTGCTTCGTCATGAAATAAAAAATAGTTCAGTTTGTGTTTCACGCCCATCTTATATTTCATATAATACGCATTCAGTCCCGAGTGAATCACCCTGCATATTATTGAAAAATTATCTTAGCCGGCCTTAAACAGGGGCAAATGGGGCAACCGACGTTGGCCCCGGCCTCAGGTTAAAAAAAAATTACATAACAAAAATGAATATAAATGATAATTTTTATCTTCTCTTCGCCTTCACCACACTGAGTCTCTACCCTCACATAGTTCCCTCTCCCGTGGTTCTTTGGCTGTCATCGAACACGTTTCTCCTTGTGTGCTTTTAACCATGAGGAACCTCACATCAATGTACAATGTATAGGAGCCCCGCAACCACTAGGACCGTCCCTGTAGCCAACCTATATTATTTTTAACTGATCTATTATCTAACCTCGGTCCCTGCACAGATTTATCTAATTACCAAACCCTTACTTCACCTCTGACACGACGTGTATTAATCACAACTTGTGAATGTGTGGGATGCCAGGCCTCCACCGTGGTTCGGATTCCACGTTAAACTGTAGGTCCTCCATCTCACAATCACTCTACCATTATACATTACCATAAGTGCGTATAACCCAAACGGGTAGTAAGACTTATGGCTAATAATAATAATAATAATTATTATTATCTAACCTAACACAAGCATTTACAAAAAAAGTTCGATTAATCGAATGATGCTTAACCAAAACCTGAGCTAATTGAACCTTTTTTTTAGTCTAGATGATGTTATTTATTTATCTACAGGGAATAGATCTAGAACTTTATATTACTACGGTATTGAAATGCTTATGGATTTTTTTTAGTATAAACAAAATTAAAGTACATATTTGTATTGTATTGTTTACATTTTCAATACATTATATTATCATAAAATGTGTTTATAAACAAATATTTATTTTTACTACCACAACTAGAATTTACAAATTACTCGAAATTTGGGATATCCGAGACTAGGTCCACACCCCTTATTTCGGATAGCCATGGTTCTACTGTAGTTAAATTCTGTTAAAGCCTAGTCGTTCGTAAAGAAAGTATTGACCTATAAAACTAGAAATATAATACCATTTTCACTTTCTCGCTATCTTACAGGTATATAAAGTATTGTGATCGTCAAAAAATCGAACTCGAGATTTTGATGAATCTCGACATTCCATGACCCCCTGAATCCGAAAAAGTTGTTTTTGAATTTGCGTTTGTCTGTTTTCCAACTAGAGCCTAAACTATTTTACCGATCGGGCTGAAACATGGTATTTAGGGTTTTATTATAGTTGTCCCGAGGGGTTTTGGAATTAGATATCTCACCCTAAAATTAAGGGTAGTTTACTGAAGGGCAAAAAGATAAAAAATCTATTTACTCAAAATCGACTCTAATGATTTTGATTAAATTTAATTTCAATTCCAAACAAAATGGCTACCTCAATATTTCGGTAACATTACTTTAAGTGCTCCGGTCTGATGCGTAAATTCTCATTTTTTATCATATCTAAGAAACTATTGAGATATGAAATTACTTATTGTTGCAAATATGTAGGGATATTTATAATACAAATCTTTTATTTGAAATATATTTTTATAAAACCAATAATTTTCAAGCTATACGCAAATGTACACTCGTAATGATTTTTCGAACACTGAAGGTATAGTATTGCGACCGTAATTTTTTTTAACCCAACATATTGACGAATGTTGACGTCTCACTACCCCCAACCCTAAAAAGTGGTTTTTGCAATGGCGTCTGTCTGTGTGCCTGTATAACCCAAAAATTAAGAGCAGTTTAGTAACACACTAAAAGAGAAAAATCTATTTTCTCAAAATCGGCTCTAACGATTTTGATTAAAACTCGTATCTAGTTGTTGATTAAGATTATAAATAAAATGGCTATTTCCATTTCCCCATGAAAATGACTTCTAAGGTACTTTACAGAAGCGGAAACCTCCGTATCCCCGCAAATATTCGAGATACTAAATTACTTATCATTGCAAAATTGTAGTACTATTAAAAATAAATACTTTTACTTGAAATATATTTTTATAAGATTAATAGTTTCTGAGATATTGAAACATATATTAATATTATTATTATTAGCACCGCGTCTTACTACCCGTTCGGGTTATACGCACTTACGCTAATGTGTAATGTTAGGGTGATT
>CABFVX010006884.1:0-35878 GCA_902151425.1 Timema shepardi
CTCACAATCACCCTAGCATTACACATTAGCGTAAGTGCGTATAACCCGAACGGGTAGTAAGACGCGGTGCTAATAATAATAATATTTGTTTTTCAAACTATAAAACAGCATCGTAATTAGGATTATCAGTTTTTTCAAATGTGAATAAAGGACATTTGCCAAGTAATAACATGTGATGTTCCCGTTTAACAGTCGTTATTGAATGTTCACAATATTAGTGTGAAAAAATTCATGAAGGCTCTAGTATGTTGTTTGTTTTTTGTAGAAGAGCTCCTTCGAGCTAAAAAGTTTTCCAGCCCCTGGCCTTAGCTATGGCTATATAATAATTGCCGATGACTGGGAGATCAAAGCTCAAATCCAGGTAGGGTGTACAAACTGTGGCTTTTCATAAATGGCATCCCACCCTCTATCATCAAATAGATGAGGGTCCATATCCTCTACATTCTACGTCAATCATGTCGACCCTGTTAGTGAAAGTAGGCAGACGGACGAAGGCGTCAACCTCAGCTTGTCTGGCTCTTATGTTAAGAAAGAAAGAAAGAAAGAAATATATGAATAGTTGTCAATTATTAAATTTAAGTCAAAGAAATTAATAAAACATAAACGACACCGTTTTTAAAGTGAGAAAAAATATAAAAATTAAAAAGCTACGAACATACGACTTAAGTCGTAAAAGTTATGAAAACCTTCCAAATGTATTTAGTTTGTTTGTTTTTTAACAGAAAGAAAATCTATTGGGAATGTGTTTGGTTTGTCCTGGCGTTTTAACTATGCTGACAATAACCATGCATACAGAGTATGTGGAGATACTAGAAACGCCCCTTCACTTCCATTATCAAATATAAACACCAAACTTCTACATTACCCCCAGATTGAGGAGGTGGGGGGTAGAGGGAGAGGGGTGTATCATAAAAGCTTTTCTTCTCACAATACCAGGGAAAAGTCCATATAAAATGGGTTGGGGGAGTAAAAGTACAAAACACAATCAGGTTTTAGGGAACTGAATTTCATGTTATCAAATGGTACAGGACATGCCTAACATTGTTAGAGCTCTTAAAACTCTCAGTTAATATACAAAATAACAACCAAACCATGCGTGTTTTTATCCCGACACCACATTAGGCCCTACACACACACACACACACAGCCCTCAATTATGCATTAATTAATATTCGAGTGAAAGTGCGCGTGTGTTTTACAACTACCGTACATACAGAAAATTACGACTTGCACAACCTGTATGTAGAGTTGAATAAAGATTGTAAAATGTGCAACGTGCTCTGATAAAGTTTAGACACCCTGGAAGCACTAAGAGCGAGCTAATGAGTGACATCCCTTCCCACGAGGGAAAATAAGGTCACACCATATGTAATACTTGATCTGCATCTTACTAGCCGTACGGTCTATATGTATCAAATTATTACTCCGCTCAAGTAGATAAAAGGAAAAGAAAGGTAGAATTTAGTAAAAAAAGTCCTAACATTTGATTGATGAGGGAAAGTGTGAAACCATTTAGAAAAAAAATATCCTCAGTACACCCGACCGAGATTCCAACCCCGACTTCCCCGTCACCGGCAAGCCAAACTATGCACATGTGCATAGGTAGAACCTTATATGACAGCTAGAGTAGTTATTAGATCCACTTTCATGTATGCATACGCCAGGCCATGTGATATGACGCTATCACTTTTGATAGGCATTATTACTACCTATAAAATAACACTAAAAATATATTTAAAATGTTATCAATGTTGACCGCAAGAAAAAGTTTCGTATTTTCTAAAATATTCTTTATCAGAAAATGGGACAATGTGCAAGATATCAAATAAATTAATATTTATTTTACGTATTATTTCTCCTACAACCGCAATGTTACATTTTTGTTGTTTTGTTGTCTATAAATTGTTAATTAAATTTAAACAAACTTTATTTAATATATCAAATTTCAATCCTTATCTCATCACAGGTTGTAATAATTATGTATATTTTATTTTAAATTATTTAGTAGTAATTAGTTTTATACTTAAAAGGATAGCCCCAGGTAAATACAGTGACATGAATTTGTCTAAGATTACACAAATAAGAGTCAACAATAATTTCAACATATTTATTTTATGTATTACTTCCTGGTACATATGTCTCTGTGCAAACTGCCATGTTCTAATTAAGTGTAATTTTCCAAGTAATTCTTTTACCCTTATTAGTTTCATCCTGTAGCGATGTGGAGAGGTATTGTCAGTCAGAGTTAATTGAGAGACTTAATTGACAAGGTAAGAAAATAGGTTTTTTCACTAGTGATCCTGGTATTAGAGGGTCTCGTGCAGATGCTAAGCAATAGTCGTAATTAATAAAATCCCTGAGCTTGGAAGTACAGTAGCCATAATAAACTGAATAAAATTAAATTTTTATTAGACTAACAATACGAGAATTTTTCTCAATGTTGACAAAATGCAACTATATTAGGTATGTGTTTACAAGTGTATCGACATTATAACGATTTGTCATATGTTAAAATAGTATACTATATAATTTTACGTATGAATAAGTAAAAATAGTTTTAATAACTTTTATAACTGTTAGATACAGTAGCCCCATGACTTCTTTGGTGCTGACTGACAGCTTTGGAAAGTTACCAGACCAAATTATGTATCCCTACGCCCGAACCATATGATCTATAAAAACATGTGTTTAGCAGCTGTCACTTCTGACAGTCAAAATTTAGGTATATACCTAAATGATGACTGTCAGAAGTCAGCTGTGAGCTGTCAGTCAGCATCAAAGATGCCATGGGGCTACTGTACCTTCCTAATATGATTCCAATTAGAGTAAATAAAGGGTTGGATCAAGAGGTCTATGGCATTAGGAACTTTAAAGTATACTGCCGAAACTACAAAAGTACGCCATCTATCCTTATCTTGAACTAGTTCTATCAAGCCCACCTCATTACACCCTATCTATTTCAGGTCCATTCTATTGTTACTCTCCCATCTGCGTCTAGCTCTTCCCAATGGTCTCTTCCAATTGAGTTTACCGGTCAATACCCTGAACGCAGTTCTAGACAAAATTTTGAGTGTTTCTGGATGAGATTTTTTTTTAGTATGAGAGCTTATTAAACTCACACGCAACACCTAAGATGGATACGCCCCCTATCAGCTGTTCGCGACAGTTTATTTATTATATTCCCAACTATCCTTCACATTTGAAGGTCGTTTCTTCTATCCGCAACTTTAGAATACGCTGTGCCCATGGATTATGTGGATCCACGAAGCAGATAAATGGGTTATTGACGATTTAATATAAAATATAGTATAATATTTTAAAGAAAGAGCACCAGAATAAGCGTGAATAAAGGGTGGGAAAACCAAAGTGATAAATTAATTTGGAAACCCACCTCTAGTTCACACGATGAAGATTCGAGCCCTAACTTCCATAATACCGGAAAACCAGACAAGACGAAAATAAAGCCTTCGTTTCTGCGCTCCGCTGTGCATATAACATAACTAATTGTTAAAGTATATTTACAACTAAATCTTGTTGAAATTAGACTCGATGAGTGATTATAGTCCACTGTGACATGTCAAGGAAAACTAAGTTCGCATGTTTGTAAATTCATGTAAATTGGAAAGGTCATGTTTGCCATCAAAGCAAAATCTGATAGAACAACAAAATAATCTTAGTTCTAGAAAAGTGCAATATATCTGGCAAACCTAGGCGTGTGCAATGACCAATACTAACTAAGAATTAATAGAAAATACCTAAGGGCCGGTTGAACAAATATAATATTGACCCTTAAATCACCGGATTGTTAATCAGCTTGAGCCTAGATCAAGAAAAGTTTGGGTTTCAGCAATGTTAATTAGGGATCAAGATCTCCATCACCTGACCACTGTATTAGGAAAAGCTGATTATTAAATGGCCTAAAAGTATAGTCATAAGGTGGTCTATGTTGTAGTACCTGTACAATTTGCATTATGGCTTTGGTAGCATAGGCTACCAGATTATAATTATTATTTATATGTTTTTTCAGTAAATTGTAATTTTGGGCACGTTCCTTAAGAAAAATGTTTTAACCAAATTTTATTAGTAAATATACACAATAAAATATACCCAGAATCAGGGGCGTCGCATGAAATATATATTAGGAGGAGTGGGGGAGAGACAGTAAATCTCCCAAATCTAGGAATTTTGAAAATTCCTAGGTGACTGTGTGACAAGGGCAACTTTTAGAACACCGGGGATCTGGACGTATGGAATAAATACCCTTAAGTTAAGAGGAAGATCTGGGCGTATGGAATACCCTTAAGTTAAGAGGAAGGTCAGGGGATTCCCCTCCAGAAAATTGTAAAATTTGAGCCGATAATTGGCCTTGAATCAAGGTTTTAGCCCACTGTATTTTTAAGGTTGTCAATGATGAATTTTCAAACTACAAGTGCTATTTGTTTTGCCTTTCATCTTAACTGCATTTAGGAAAACTAGCAATTTCAGCTCTTAGGCTGGTAGTACTAGCTTTAAAAACTAGTAGATATTGACAACAACACTACTACCCTACTTGATTACCTAAGCTATTCATACAATCTATATCCTTTCAATGTTTGGTGAGTCATATAGTTGAAAACTTTTGAAGAGGAGGAATCGAAAGTTAGAAAATGTGTCTGTACAAGTTTGCGGTAAAAAAAAACCTTCCATAATCGAAAGTACTGTGTTACAGAGTAATTTTAGAATTTCACAACTCAAGATCTCGACTCTTACAAAATTCCCAACTTTCAAGCTTTTTATCAACGTTGGGGGAGGGGGGGGAGGTTGATACCCTATCTTACCCCCTACCCCAGCGCAATGCCTCTACTTGAATTAAAGAAAAGTTAGTTTATTTCTTGTAGCTGCTTTGGATCTCAACTATTTTCTCTAACTTGATTGCATAGTTGAAAAATATAATCTGAATATTCCATGATTGACACTCCTTTAAAATAAGTCACACTCCAAATAAATATATGAAACAAACACGAACATCTTGTTTATTACTAAAATAAGGAAGCAAAAATTAATGCCGTTAGTAAAACGTATAGGTTATGTTTCCCATCAACCTGTTGTAGAATGAAACCGTTGATGGGAGAGAACTGAGTGGTTAGCTCGACCAGCGAGTTGATCGACAGCCGCCTCCTAATAATATAGGTGCAATTGTTTGAAAATTAGTTTTAAGATTCTGATCGGAGATCAACTTACATCTGATCTCTTATCAAAGCACTGGTTATAATTATTTATGCAAACGGTATTTAAAAAGAGAGCCATAGTGTATGGTAAACATAGTTTGAGAAATAAATCTTGCATTTTTACTCTTTCCATAGTGGTTAAGGGGCTACATCTAGTCTAAGGAGTTAGGTTCACAATAGACCGGATTGATTGCCTGTGATATAAACGTCAAGGTTCGTATACGGGCAAGGTGCACTAGGGGGTAGTTTTTCTCATCTTTTATCCAAGATAATACAAATGTACTGACTTTAAATCACTTTCCACATTATTATCCTTTTGAATGTTTCATTAATAACTCTGATATTAAAGGTAGGCCTCCCAATAAAAAATAAATGGTATGGCGTACTGTAGAGACTTTCTCGCTCCTTTACCCTAAAATGAAACAATTGGCTCATTACTCGGAAATTGGGAGGTATCTTTCCATATAACTATGTAGAAAAAGATTATGTATTTACAAAAGATCAAAAGAAGAAGAAAAATCTTAACACAATAAGATTATCAAAACTTTATACTTTCAACCACGAAAAAAGAGAAGTATTGTGATCGTAAAAAAAAAATCGAACTCGAGATTTGTATAAATGTCGACGTTTAATGCCTCCCAAATAATTTGTGTTCGCGATGCCGTCCGTCTGTCTGCATGTCTGTCCGTACATCAGACTAGAGCTGAAACCATTTTATTGAATGGGCTACAACTTGATACCTAGGGTTTTAATAAAGTACCCCCAAGGAGTTTTTGCAAATATATATTTATTTATTTATTTAGCACCACGTCTTACTACCCATTCGGGTTATACGTTTAAATACTAACTACACAAATGGGTTGGAAATTTGGAAGGTTGAATATAGAGGAAGTGAACCCACATCTACGTGGAGAGAGAGAGAGAGAGTGAAAAATCATTTAGAAAAAATTACCCTCATTTCACTCGAGCAAGAACTAGATATCCAACCATAAAAAAGAAAAAAGAAACTATTTTTTCGAGATCCGCTCTAAAAAGTTGATTAAGTTTCGTATCTAGGCATTGTTTAGCATTACAAACAAAATAGAAATTTTCAATTTTCCGTTAAAATGACTTAGAGTACTTTGATAGGCGAAAATTTCCAATTTTTATATCTCAGCAACTATTGGAGATACTAACTAATTTATCATTGTAAAGATATAGTACTATCAAATATAAAACTCTTTAATATGAAATAAGTTTTTTTTTTATAAAACCAATAGTTTCTGAGCTAAAAACAAATATATTATATATAGCATTCAGGTTTTTGAAAACGAAATTGATTGTAATGCTTTTAGGAGGACAGAGATATTCTTCTTTTCTCGTTGTTTCTTTAACCATGAAAATTATTTCACTTGTGCGCTTTGGTGGAGTGTTTCTGCAACAATGTACATTATTCCAGATCACAAATCTGAAAAGATTTTAGTATATTTATTTATTATAAGATAAAACAGAGAGAGAAAGTATGTGCGGTGCAGCGCACCATTTTGATTTTAAAACTTGAAACAAAACAGTACCTTGCCCCCGTGTGTAACAAGTGCACAATTGACGAAATCGGTCATAGCACAAGTAAAAAGAAATAATAGAAATTTAGACATTGTCAGCATTGTTGGGGTAACAGGTATAATGTAAATAAAATACACTCACATTTGCATGGAGGATAGCAAAAAAAAAAAAAATCGGGGGAAATACAGCCAAACTCCGATTTTCTCGTCAACGGTAAACCAAACCAGACGAGGTTGGCACCTAAGCTCACGTACTTACCGACGCGGGTACTTAAAAGTTGTAAAATTTAAGTTCCCATTATAAACAAACCAGATATTTATGGCCGACGAAAATTATAAGTGATCATATTGTTCAGTAAAACATAAAATAAGCTTCATTCACAATTAATCAGGCCAACACTTCAAGCTCTTAAAGACTCCCTAACTAAGCGGGAACTCAAGATAAAATACGTTCCATTACGTAAAGGAACCCTGAGCTTGTAAAATATGTGAAGGGCTCCTTCACTTACACGAAATGGGTTCACGACGTTGGTTAAGTAAGACACTGCAAGCTATAATTAGAGCCATAAAAACAATTAATGGCTGGCTGGATCAAGAGGAGATTCTGTGTCGACAATGTGCGCAGTAGAAGGAGTTTTAAGGAGGTATGACCTCGCGACCGGTCAATTTACCCCGGTAGACACGTCCCTTATTATTTTTATTATTATTATTATTTAACAATCTGTACGACTGATCATACCAGGTAAATACTTGGAAATTAGCTTAATTTTAGCTTATATACAACTACCATTTTCCTTGCCTATTATTATTTTCACTGGGTCTCACTAGCCGTTCAAATTATACGCACACTAACTAAAAACATAACCTGCTTCGATGGCCACGTGATCTAAGGCATCACTCTAGTGTTAGACTGAATTGATGATGACAGGGAGATTGGGGTTCGAATCCCTGTCTGGTGTAATGAGGGTGGTTTTTCCTAAATGGTTTTCCATTCTCATTCCACGTAAATGTTAGTGGACTTCCTTTAAATCCAACCTTGCTAATGCCTAGTTCACTAGCGTAATTAATAAATATGGGTATAACCAGAACGGGTAGTAAGACGCGGTGTTAAAAAAACTAAATACAATGATGTGTTTGGAATGAGGAAGTTTAGTTTAGTGACAGTGTACCAGAATTTGCGTAGATATATAGTCAATAATCCCAACTGGGCCTAGAAACCAGATATCCCGGTTGTAGGCAATTCAGTCTAATGCGAGAGTAACCACCTTGGGCCATTCCAACACCTCAGCGGGTCGGGTCGTTAATGCATCAGTGTGAAATGGGAAGTACGATTCCATTAATAATAAATATTTCGTCCAGGCCTTGAGTCAAACTAAGAGCCTTTAATTCACCGGGCAAACACGCTACTGACCCGAGATATAGTCCAGGTAAGATAGTTGTTTTCTTAAAATAAATTAACCATCCACTTTCTCGACGTGATAATTAGGAGAAAAATCGTAGAAATTGAATGTATGTACTTTGGACTGAATCGGCCTGTAGCTTTTATGTTAAAAATATCAATAAAAGTGCCAAAAACTGGTATTTTCACTTTTAAGGCGACAACTTTTTTTTTTTTTTTTTCGAAAACCCCAAAATAGCTTGTGGTAGCGCTTAAAAAGACGATAAAATAAGCCCTGGTCACAGACAAAGAAATAAGACGGATTTTTTAGGTATTAAATCGGACTCTGCTTAAATTTCATAATATGGGGGTTGTAGATAAACTATTAGCGAACAAATGGCGCTTTGAAAAATCACTCTACGACCATTATTGGGCACTTCCCAGTAGTTTTTCGAGAAAACCTGTTTTTACATACTCACGATTTCCTCAAAAAGTTATGATTATTTTTGCACTAAGTTTTTAATGTAGGTAGGCACCAACAAGAGCTACTATTTAAGCCCTGAAACAAGTTCATATAAAAATTACAACTCCTGTAATTAAATCTCAAAAAATGGCTATTTTTCGCAGTTTTTATATTTTATTGAAAAATGTTGTGAACTGATTTAAATCGACCAGGGTTCATTTTTTTCGTCTTTTTAAGCGCAATCACAGAAATTTTTTTTCCGAAAAAAAATGTTCACACATTAAAAGTGAAAATACCAGTTTTCAGCAGATTTATGATTTTTTTTTAACGTAAAAGCTACAAGCCGATTCAGTCCAAAGTATATACATTCAATTTCTACTATTTTTCTCCTAATTATCACGTTGAGATAGTGTATGGTTAATTTATTTTAAGAAATGAATGTTTTTCCGCTATCTTACCTGGACCACTAAGGGGTGGAACAGCGATACACACTATTTAGTCCGCTAGAGCCTTTCACGCTACATTTATTTGAAAATATTCAACTAAAATAGCTTAAGACAACAAAAATTTGGATATATGTTGTAAACAATGTGTTTCTATTTATCTATATGTTACTAGTCCACCTTGATCCACATTGTTGACCAAACGGACAAAGTCGTTAGTCTCGTTTATTATTGCTCACCGGCGACGAGGATATTGGGGTTTTGATTATGGTCAAGTTTTTTTCTGAAATATTTTTAACTCCCTTCATGCAAATGCAAGTCTATTTCCTTTAAATTTTACATCCCTTATCCCTTTTCCATTTACTTGAGCAAAATAAGCAGCCCTATAGTCCAGTCGGGTATTAGTTTACTGTGGAAAAAAGAGGGGGGAGGGTTGTATGGTAAAGAATTTTCAAGAACACTTGATCAAATTTCTACTGTCTTCTATTTGAATAATAACTTTAGCTACTATCAAACATGCCAACTTTACACATGCAAAGTACATACAAAACCTCCTAAAATTTTAATTTTCAATAACCTTTATTACATTCTTTGAAACTAGCCTTTATAATAATAAATATTAAGCACCATTAGGGTGGGATAGAAGAGATCCCGAATTAAGGTAAGTAGCTACACAGTTTTTGTCAACTAAAAAAACCTGGATTAAAATAAGATACTGCTGGAGTAGAAATAATCGATATAATTTTCTACTCAGTAATCTCAAGACTCGGTTGGTTCTAGTAAGGCCGGTTTTAACTAAATGGTTTCCCACTCTTCTTTCACAAAATGCGGGTAAACTGCCTCTTAAATACTTCCTTCCTCCTCCCTATCCCATTAGAGTCATTTTCAAATATGCTTATAACCTGAACAGGTAGTAGGACGTGATGATAAATAAATAAAATGGTAATTATCAATGGCACTAAATCACAAACATTTTAAAATAAGAGAGAAGTCATGCACCTTGACAGATATACGAACACCATTGAGATTAATATATGTAAAAAAACAACCAAATGTAAATATTGAAGTGACTCGTATTTATTTTGACCAAAAAGGTATTTTGTTACATAAACTGTAAACATAATGACATAATTCACTTTCCCCCCAACATGACGACATTGTGCACCTAGAACTAGATTAGTATGTTACACATTTACTATAAGTTAAAAAATACAAAAAAAATCATCCCTTTATGACAGTTAAACCAACTATTTTAAGTCTCAAAAAGTTGACCTCGGTGATATTACGGTAAAGTTCTCGCCTCGGGATTCCGATGTTCATGGGTTCAAACCCAACCGGGGTCAGGGGATTTTTCTTTAGAGATAAAAATCCGTAGCGCAACTTCCTTAGGAGTGGAAGTAAAGCCGTTGGTCCCATATCAATTGTTACATGTAAAATAACTTTGGAAGATATCTGAAAACACCTTTCCCGGAAGAAATGGTAAGCCCTTTCTCTCTCGCTCATAGAAATTATAGTGTACTAGTGTAATCAGTCGGTTCAGAAAGTGAACGTTAATGACCTCAAATAAATAGATTTAGTATCAAAAGGTTTATTATTTGTATTGATAGGGTGCGAATAAAAATTAAGAATAAGGTTTTATAGTTTTAATGGTCAAAAGGGGAATACAAATCATATTTTTATTTAAAAACGGCCGATAGATTAAGCGGCAAAGAGAGCCCAGAGAACCATTTTAAATTTATCACACAATAATAATGTACAAAAACAGTTCATGGATAATATACATGGTAAGAAATACATATTCATATATGGTTGGTGCAAGTAAAGTTTTTGACGTTTGGTATTTTTCAAAATCCTACTAGACAGCTTTTTTTTCTTTCTAAAAACAAGGCCTTCCTTTTGACTTCCAACCAAATAGAGTTTAGAGAGAGAATATGGTTTAACGAAAACATTACTTGCAATAAAACTATGAATAGCACAATAGGTTAAGACATTATTTTCCACTTACGCCAAAATACATTTTATCTGTAGTCTACTAGCAGAATGTTTTTGGTAAAAAAAAACTATGTATTTGTAAGAAGTGACTCATCGTGAGTACATAGCTTTTAGGGCAATTGGCTACCTCCCAAGCGAGTATTAGAAATGTAGTGCACTGTTCAATACAAACATTTTGTAACGTAGGGCGCACGTGACCTGAGAGGGTCACAGGCCGTTCACACGTGAACGTGTGAACCACGAGTTCTTTTAGAGATATTGGGGTATGCTGCCGACTAAACACGAATGAAAATGCCCACGGAATATTCAAAGTTTTAATTATTAAAATTACCACTTAAATACACACACTGATTAACTATATATCTAAATTAATTATAACTAAACGAGTAATTAAGTAAAACAAAAAGAGCCTTAATCAAGTCTGTAAATTAATAAACTAATAGCACACATAGAGATGTAAGTAAATTTAATAAACAAATTAACAACTACAAAACACCTAATAACTATTCAAATATTTAAAAAGTCACAAAAATGTTCATTAACACAGTGTCCACAATAACAACAAATATCACTCTGGCTCACACACTCGACACGCCGGTCCTCGCACTAGGAACTTCCGGACTCATTAGTCGCGAACCAAGAACTGAGTACCTCTGGCTACCGCTGGCTGAGCGTGTATATATAGGGGTGGTGACAGCTAAGGGTCCTCCATTTCTAGAGTAAAAAGGATCCAGACACCTCCAGACGTGTCTCCGTCCCTCCCCCAAGCCCCCTGGACCCCTCCAATCCCCCAGTCAAGCGAGAAGGTCGCTGCCTACCCGCTAGACAAGGAGGGAGACAAAGAGAACAAGGAGCGCAGCCAGAGCAAACAACGATAGGACGCTGGTCCTTCTGTTAGACACTGATCTTGCTACAATATCATTGTGTTCCGACTGGAATGGTATTGCAGCATTGCGCAAAGTATTTTTCAACATTCATCTAGGACAGCTACAAATATGCTTTGGAGAAAGATTTCTACATTAATTTTAAAAAGTGAATAACTTATATATGCAGCCTTAGAGTTGATACGCTTTGAAAGTATTGACATTCCTTGATTTACTTACTTTAACCAGACAAAGAAAAATGCATTTTCCCAGTATTTCCTTAGAAAATAATTAGAAAATATCATTATTTTTACTGTGTTTTATTTAGATTCTTGAAAAATAAATTATTGAAGACAAATATATAAGTTCTCTTGGCTAAATCTAGAAAGTTATTGCAGTTCTAGTTAGGTTTTTTTCCGGTCACATCAAATCCCCTGACTTTTAGACTTAACTCAACTCGGTGGCGTAGTTGGCTAACGCGATAGTCGTATTGAGCTCGGCTGCTGAGGACGGGGAGATAGAGGTTTGAATCTCGATCGGGTGAACTGAGAGTGGTTTTTCCTAAATGTTTGTCCACTCTCCCTCCACGCAAATGCGAGTTCACTTCCTCTAATTCAACCTTCCCAATTCCTAATCCATTATCGTAATTAGTACTTAGAGCGTATAACCCGAACGGGTAGTAAGACGCGTTGCTAATATCATTATTATTATTATTATTATTATTATTATTTTAGACTTACCTGTGTTCCCATTGCGTATCAACCCTCAGCTAATATAAGATAATAAAACAAACATATTGATTAGCTAATTATTTTTTACCCCGCACTTGATTAAAACAAAACGGCAAGTTTAGTCGGACCGTCATAGAAATAAGCCGATTCAAACGTTACGATGTATATTTTCATGCACTCATACGCCAAAGAATATATTGTTGAAGCTGTCTTTTTTTTAAACTGTAAATATGGTGATTTTATGTCAATTTGACTAGCTTAGTCTGTATGAGTTTTATAAAGTATGCTAAACAAAAATTATTTTTACTTATCTATAACTTTTGATTCAATATGTGTTTGGCTTCTTACGTTCAAAGACTTTTGTTTGGAAAAATAATAGATATTTTAAACGCATCTTAACACCAGTTTGGTTTGTATGCCTGTATTAATTACGCTAACTAAAAAGTGATTAGTAAGTTAGTATGTATGGGAAATATACCTACATTTTCGTTGAGGGAGAGCTGGAAACTATTTAGGGGGAAATAACCCTTTGAACGCCCGACCGAGATTCGAACCTCAATGTCCTTGTCACCGGAAATTTAGTTTGACACGAGAGAGACGCATTAGTCAATGCGAACAGCGGACTTAAAACAAATCTTGCTAGCTTATAATGGAAAATATATCAAAAATAGTTAATTACTCACTAATAAGTGTCCCACACCTGTTCTCTCATCCTTGTAGCTCCAACTTACCTGCAAAATAAATAGGAACATGACGGTCTTAGTAACAAATATAAACTTAAATTACACTGTAAGCAATCAGCTTTTAAAATAAGAGTTAAGAGGCTAAGATGGATTGCCATTTATTATTTTATCTTATATTTTTTTAAAGTTTTTACTAAAGAAAAATGTATTTATTTAATCCTTTGACGATAAGTTCAACTTTTTATAGACATCGGAAAGGAACTAAATACATTAATTGCGGATCATATTATGGTTGGAGTCATTGTTGACAACTGTAGCCTATATCATATTCTACATGTTCTAAATATCTCGTAAATGTGTCATTGTCAGTAATTAAATATTATGTGTTATTCTACAAAGTGAGACTTAATGCAAAAACTCTATAGTAATAAATGGGAAATTAAGACAATTTGATAGAGTAAAATTATAGACACAAAACAACCAGGAACCGGGCTATTTCTGTCGTGGAATTTAGGGGATCAGTTCCCCTTTAATTAAATTATTGCTTTTCTTTGTGTCAAGGTAATAATGGTTCGATACTTAATAATCGCGATAGTATTTTGTATCGAAAATAAAACTACACCTTATTTTTATTTTGTTCCCATTCATCACAAACTATAAAAAATAGATACTTAAACACGATGTAGTCCCTGATTATAAGATCAGAAGTATTTTATTAAGACAATTTACCGAGATTTTTTATGAACCAGCAAAGTTGTTTAAGTACATAATATAAATAATTTTACAATATAACAGACAAAATATCAAGTTCCTCGGTCCTTAATTCATTACTATCTGAACTAATTACACAATTTTTGACCCTACCTGAGTCAAACCTGGAACCAAAACTAAGTATAAAGACGCGCTCTATCGACTGAGTTATGGTCGGACATAAAGTTCTACATTCATAACAGAATATTACACACATACACGTCATATAACCTGAGTAACAAAAAGAGGTTTGTTTTATATCATCATAAAATATTATATCATTTTATGAAAAAAAAGGTTTTTTTTTAAGTCCTGAAGCAATGGGTGGATACAGGCCGAGTGTATAGAGAGTGGTTTTTCGAATGTGGCTATAATTATTTTCTCACCCTCTCACCAAGTCATATCCTAAATATTAGAGCTTTATCTGTCCCAGGGGGCGTCAGTCTAGTACGGGTTTCCGGTGACGGACAGGTCAGAGTTTGAATCCCGGCTAGATGTATCGAGGTGATTTTTCCCGAAATTGTTTACCCCACTCTCCCAACACGCAAATACTGATGCATTTCCTCTAAATTCCACCTTCTTTATTCCTATCATATTTATATTAATATACAAACAGCCCGGACGGGTAGTAAGAAGTAGAGCACGGATTAAGCCATTAAGTAACTATTGTGTTAAAACTTATGACACAAAGACAAACATAAGTAGCAGATGATAGAACGCCTTCTGCGTGATCTTAATTGAAACAAAAGTTGCAGGTGGCGATATAATTTAGCATACCGTGGGTGTTTAAAACACGAATCGTTTTTGAAACAAAAAGCTACCGTTTTAATTATTTCCATGGCATGTTCCCAAATTTCCCCGAATCCGTTTCGACAACGAAATGCTATTTTTATGAAGGTCCATGTGAGGTGGCACTGTAAAAAAGAAAAGAAAAAAATAAGAGGTCACGCCTCTTTCTAAAAATGAGTTTCATCATTCCAATAGGGTATAAGAGCCAGTCATTCATAATTTACTCTAAAGTCCCTATAGCAATATATTTATTTTTAAAAATGTTCCGCCGCTGGTGACGCGAGCTAGACCCCAAGTTGACAGCAGAGTGGAATGACCGTGACGGAGAGGTATTAGTTCGAATCTCGGCTGGGTGAACTGGGTGTGATGGGAGAGCGGGTGTCGTAGTTTCATGTGCTAATGCGGGTGCACATCCTCTGAGCCAAACTCCTGTTTCTAAGCCTTATATTAAGTTGTTAGTAAATCCATAGGTTGAATGCACTAATGAAACTAGAACAAAATAAAATACATATTAATGTTGAATACGTTTGATAATTTAAAACTTAACAATAATATTTTTAATATTTTCAATCTTGAATTTAATTTTATTTTATTTAGTATCACGTATTACTACTACCAGTTCGGGTTATGCACTTAAGTACCAATTACGTTAATGGGTTAGGGATAGAGAAGGTTGTATTTAGAGGAAGCAAACCCGCATTTGCGTGAAGGTAGAGTGGAAAACCATTTAGGATAACCCACTCTCATTCACCCAACCGGAATTCGAACCTCGATCTCCCCATTCTCGGCAGTCTAGTTTAATCTTGAAGTAGGAGCGTAATTTTAAATGATAATCGATGAATTGTTAGACTATAATTTTAATTTAAAGCCTAGTTTTTTTTAATGAAAAATCCAAAATCGGCTCGTCTATTCTGGGTTGTCGATGAAGGATAGGTTGATATTCCAAGCCCGGTTGGGGCCATTGAGTGCGATATTTCTTAAATATTGTCTAGCGAAGGTATAATATATGGCATTATCTTCAGTGTAGGTTCCAATCTTTAAATGACCCCTTCGCACACCTCACTCGTCTTTATCCCGCTTGGTGACCTGGCAGTCTAGGGGTAAGGTGTCAGACTTCTATGCTGGCGGCCGGGGTTCAATCCTGTGTCCCGGCACAGATTTATCTGATTAACAAACCCTTCCTTCACCTCTGACAAGACATATTGTGAATGTGGGGAATGCCAGGCCTCCACCGTGGTTCGGATTCCACGTTAAACTGTAGGTCCTCCATTTCATCTCACAATCACTCTACCATTACACATTAGCGTAAGTGCGTACAACCCGAACGGGTAGTAAGACGCGGTGCTAATAATAATAATAATAATAATAATAATAATAATAATAATAATAATAATAATAATAATAATTTATCCCTCTTGCGCGATTAATTGCGGATAGCCCAGATAATCACTAAGATGAATGGCAAATAATCATATTTAAGAAAGAAAAAGTTTAGACAATGACATACACATTTCCAAGTCTTTGTTTCTGTACTATATATTAATTTGAGGTATTAAACGTGCACTTTCTGAATCGAATGATTATTTTTATCAGCGCACGGGAATTTCTATGAGCAAGAGCGAAAGGGCGTACCAATTTTACCGGGGAAAGGTAGTTTCACATACCTTCCAGGGTTATTTTTCATGCCACAATTGACATGGGGCCGACGGCTTTATTTCCCTTTCGATGGAAGTTGTACTACGGATTTTTATCGTTCAAGAAAAATTCGTCGAGCTCGGTCGGGTTTAAACCCACGAACATCGGGTCCTGAGACAAGTATCTTACCCCCAGATCACCGGGGTTTATATTTCAGTACTCTCTAACGTTAGTGTGCTAGCTGAGAACTATTCGACCCTAAGTATAAAAATTGTATCTTTTTCTATTTAGCAAATATAAGTTCACGATTTGACCATGCCCATAAAGTTCATAAAAATTCTAAGGCTTATTTCTTTTTTACTTTCTTATATAAAAAGAAAGTTGTTATCGCGAAAAAAATCTATTTCAAGATTATGATAATTTTCACGTTTTGTGTGAACACAAACTCCAAAAAGTAGACTTTACAAATTATGTCCGTTTGTCTGTCGCTGATAGGATTCAAAACAGTTTAATGTATTTTGTTCTAACTTAATATTGAGATTTTATAGGGCTATGGCAAACATTTTTATCAACCCTAAGACTTCAATTAAGGGTAGTCTACTGGTGAATAATATTTTTTATTTAATTCCAAATATTCTGAAAATGGCTGTGACGATTTTGTTTAAAATGCATATTTAGGATTTGTTTGACATTACAAATAACATTATATATAATTGGTTTTGGGGTTCGTTGAAGGGTGGTTAGTTATGGGAAATTTTTGAATATTTTAAATATTTCAAAAATAGCTTTAACTCTTTTTCCAAAATGTATATCTGAACATTGTGTGCTACGACAAATAACAATGTATACTTGTTTTGGGGGTAAAAATTCATTTATGGGTAGTTTACTGATGACTGATTTTTCAAAACTTGAAATATTTTACAAATTGCTCTAACAATTTTTTTCCAAAGGGGTATCTTTAGAGTGTTTGACATTAAAATAAGCCTATATACTTGGTTAGAGCTAAAAACTAGATATAAGGTATTTACTGATGTGTGATTTTTGATAATTGGAACTATTTTAAAATGGGTATAAATATTTGGCTTGGAATGTATATCCAGGGAGTATTTGAAAGGAACATAACAAATAAAACTGTATACTTATTTTTGGAGAGGAAATTCGACCATGGGTGGTTAATCAACGACACTTCTTTTAAATTTGAATATTTTAAAAATGGATTTAGTGATTTGGTTCAAAATGGGTACCTGTTAAGTTGGTTGAATTATAAATAGTTATATAGATTTGTTTTTCTAAACAAAATATTTAGTAGCAGTTAACTAATCATTGATTTTTTTTAAAAATTTGACCTAACTATCTAAAAAAAAAAGCTCTAACACTTTGGTTCAAAATTGGTATCGAGGCTTATTTAATTTTTTCAGAAATTGACCTAGAAGTGTAAATTTCCATGATAAATAAGAATGCGTTTTTATTTTTATGTATAACAAATAATTTTAGGATGGCTTTCAAATAATTTATTTTTAAATTTTAAAATGTTGTTAAAAACATATGAACAATTTGATTTAAAATGTATATGTCAAGAGTGATTGTTGTGATTAACAAGAGGATGTGTTTGTTTAGTGGGTAGTTTACTCAAAACCTATTTTTTAACATTTTCTTCGAAGCCATAATAAACAATATGAGAAAGTTTGCGCGATTATATCATACCAATCATTCTCCCTTCTTTCCGGACTATTTAACTCATGATGGTGCGAGCTAAAAAAAAAAGATGGATTATTATTTATTGAAATAAAATACAATAATGTTGCTCAATTGAAAGAACAATAACATTATCAATTGATTGAATTTCCTCAGATAAATCTCCAATATTAATGCGAAAGAATGAACAATACGATTACAAATTTTAAATCCAGTTTCAAAATCATACTTTTTGTGTTATGTTTCTCTTCGATAGTTTTTATATTTTTTAATAAATAGCAAAATCCTTTGGTACCGATGAATGAAATTGTCTTTTGAGTGGTACCAAACACGAGCAGTCGTCTAGACTCTAGAGCAGTGACTCACAACTAGGGTTCTGGGAGCCCGTGTGTCGGGGGTTCCAGGAGAGTTTGCAAACGCTTGCTTTTTTATTGGTCTACCCATAATTTTTAGACAATATGGAAACATGATAAGAGAACTCGTGTATTCGAAGAGGATGAAGAGAATATTACTACTAATAATATTAAAAGTGAGGTTAGTGAGAATATTTATGAGCCAGGTTTAAGTACCGAAGGATATTAATGAGTTATTCAGTAAATAAAAATATACCATAATGCGCATGGGTGCGGTGGCTTAAGGGTTTACACCCCAAATCCCAGTAAAGCTCATCGCCCCCTTGAGCGCGCACATAACTCTGACAAGCCACGTCTCAAAGAGGTCGGAATTCTAGAGAAAGTGGTTTTGCGCTTTTCCCAACATACGAATGTTATTTTAACTTAGCCTATTTGTGCTCACCCCATATTATTGAATCATTATTAGTACTTATTTTAATTTTCTATTGAAATACTAAACGATCCCTTTCTAAACACGTAAATTGTATCAGCACACGGGTTTAAAACTAAGAAAATACGTACAGACATAAAACCTAAACTAATTGGATAACATATCGAGTCTGTATACAAATAGGAAATCTATTCGTAAGTTGTCGGTGACCTGGCAGCCTAGGGGTAAGGTGTCAGACTTCTGTGCTGGCGGCCGGGGTTCAATCCTCGGTCGCAGCAAAGATTTATCTGATTACCAAACCCTTCCTTCACCTCTGACAAGATATCTTGTGAATGTGGGGAATGCCAGGCCTCCACCGTGGTTCGGATTCCACGTTAAACTGTAGGTCCTTCATTTCATCTCACAATCACCCTACCATTACACATTAGCGTAAGTGCGTATAACCCGAACGGGTAGTAAGACGCGGTGCTAATAATANTTACACATTAGCGTAAGGGCGTATAACCCGAACGGGTAGTAAGACGCGGTGCTAATAATAATAATAATAATAATAATAATAATATTTGTAAGCACCACCCAAAATCAAACCAGAATTATGTATATATGAACTCCACTGAACCATGGGGACTATAATAGTTTATTTTTTAATTTCTATTTCTATTAAGGTTCATTTTCGGAACAAAATAATTGCATTAAAACACGACTTACAAACTTACTTAGTTCTGAAACAGACATGCCTCTTAGATTTTTATCCCCCGCCACGAGAGAGGGAGCCCAGATTTTAGACATGGAATATTTTTTAACTGTGCTGGGAATCAAACGTGGGGTCATTAATTCGGTAGAGAGACTCACTACCAACTGAACCAAGGTAAACTTAGTTGGAAAATATTGTAATCTCGAAACATAAATACAGAGTAAAAGTTTTGTTTTATTATACGCGGTAAAATCAGATAAAGAAATAATTACGTGTACACGTCATTGTTTTAATGTTTACAATATACGAGCTATCATCCGTAGTTTTTATTACATTTGTATTTACTTTGTAAATGTTGGTTGTCTAGTACTAAACCTACTGACCCAGACGGTGAAAAACTTTATATTTGAACTAAAAGTGCGCAGTAAAGGTTGAACCAACGGTCTCCGAACTGTTACAGTCGGTTTAATGTATCCCTCGCTGAACCACTAGGTGGGTTTTAACAACCTTCATGACCCCCTTTATAACGTCAGACCACAGATAAATGGCGACCCTATATCTTGAGTAAAGGTAGTTGTAAGATGACAAGCATCGGTGGTCGAATGGTCTAGCGCACCAATCTCGTATTGAACTGGATTACCAGTGACGGGGAGATCGCACTTTGAATTCTGGTCAGGTGTACTAAGGTTATCATTTTCTTGGTGGTTTCACACTATCTCTCCACGAAAATGAGGACACGTTTCCTTTAAATTATCTTTCTCGTCATAGTTCCATTAGCGTAGTTGACGCATGTGTCAAGCCCGGACAGGTACGGTACTGAAACGCGGTGAAAAGTTGCAGGATGTATCGTGGCGAGGATATCACCCAAAACTTGATTCGTATTTAAGGAACACCCGCCTCGGTGGCGTAGTTGGCTAACGCGCTTGTGTTGAGCTCGACTGCTGAGGACGGGGAGATCGAGGTTTGAATCTCGGTCGGTTGAACTGGGGGTGGTTTTTCCTAAATGGTTTTCCACTCTCTCTCTCCACGCAATCTCGGGTTCACTTCCTCTAATTCAACATAACCAAGTCCTAATCCATTAGAGTAATTAGTACTTAAAGCGTATAACCCGAACGGGTAGTAAGACGCGGTGCTAAATATAAATAAATAAATAGTATTTATGGAATATATTTACATATTTACACAAATGTTCAAACATAGAAAACTTTTCTTGTGTGGTTACAGTTTCTTTCTACCTACCCGAGTATTTTCTTGTTAACAATAAATAATGGCGGTAAGGATGAAGCTGGTAGAATCTAAGGCAAAGGTGCTCGCATTTAAGTATAGAAGGTGGAATAAACCAATTAGAAACAAAAAATTCAGTGCTACCGGTTGGGATTTGAGCCCTGATTTTCTAAATACCAGCAAACCAGACTAACCAGACGATAATGACGTGTAAACCACGTATCCACGGAGGCGGGTTTCATTTCCTATTACTTATGCATTACTGTTAGCCCTTAGAGTGTAGGGGAAAAAACTCCCATCAAGTTCTCACCGTAGGCAATACCATATCCCCCCTGCCCCATTTATTTTCTTACGAATATACATATCTGGTGGGCAGAAGAAGCCACTAGATCCACCTTCACGTGTACATACATCAAGTCATTTTATCTGCAGCTGTTCCTTTTGACAAATATTATAATATATTAATATTTAATAATATTTAGCACCGCGTCTTACTACCCGTTCAGGTTATACGCTTTAATTACTAACTACCCTAATGGATTAGGAATTAGGAAGGTTGAATTAGAGGAAGTGAACCCGCATTTGCGTGGAGGCCAAGTGGAAAACCATTTAGGAAAAACCACCCCCAGTTCACCCGACCGAGATTCGAACCTCGATCTCCCCGTCCTTAGCAGTCGAGCTCAACACGACAAGCGCGTTAGCCAACTACGCCACCGAGGCGGGTAATATTATAATCATTATAAAAGAACATTAATACTGTAGTAATATGTTATCAGTTTAAATAGAAAAAAAAATTATGTTGTATTTTTCAAAAGAGTCTCCAAATGTTCGTTCGTAAGGTATACTAACAGTCCAATTCTCATAGGAAGGCGATTTTAGAAAATACAAACATTTTTACAGACAGAATAGCTAACATTTCATTATATTATTACTAGTGTTATTTTATAGATATTTTTCATATCTACCAAGATTGACAACAGCACACAACAACATAACCTGACGTATGAATACGTGAAACTAGTAACTTTTATAGCTGGTAAATAAGATTCTTTCTATAAAGATTCAATTGTTGTAATATTAGACTTTCACTGAATATATTGAACTGAAAGAAATAACGCTGTGACCTTTCCTTTGCCAGTTTTTCCTTGGGTAAAGCTGGGTCCGTATCTGACAGGCGCATGCGCAGTACGCCTGTTTGCGAGGCGACCCGCAGCAAATAGCCACTCGATAGGCTGCATACATGTCAGGCGAACGGTGGGGAAAGGCTATTTTTTAGGGTGGCCGAGGGGATGGAAAAGGGGGGATGGTGGCGGCTCTCCAAGGAGCCATTACGTACTTGATACACTAAACGCAACCTCCCCCTACAGTGCGACTGAATAAAAGTTTTTATTACGACCGCGTCCGCGCGCCCACTTCAGTTCGGAACTAATGGGTATTTGCGGTGGGAGGTTTGTTGGCGAGTTAAAAAATTAGGGAGGTCATAGTCTATAGAAGGAGAAGGGGATGGCTACAGGAATGTATAGAAGCTCTCTAAAGGGGCAAGTGTTATATTATTTTAGTAAAATAAGTGGGAAAAGAAGCCTTGGGTCCAATAAATTTTAACAAGTTTAATCCAAGCTAGTTAAATAAATTCCCTGCTAACTGTATATAAACAAAATAAATGAAAGTGGTATGACAATAATGTTTGCTCGTAAATAGTTAATTTCTGTACTAGATATTAACTGCAAATTGCCGCGCCCAAAGTTTTGCGTGAATTGGTTCGATAAGTCACTCACTATTATAACCACAAAGTCATGTTTACTAACGGCAATGGCGCATTATTGTTGAATCTCGCTGGAAGCACATATGCTGCAAGTTATTATGTGTGCAATTAATGTATTGTTATTCTAGTACCCGTATGTGGGAGTACGTCCCTTTGGGGTAACTAAAAATATTCCATCCTGTCCGGTCAGTGGGCGTATGAGGGGTGAGCGCGGTGAAGGGTAAAGCTAATCATAGAGGTGGTGTGTGACGTCACTGAATTCGCCAGCGAGGCGCTAAGAAAAGTTGGGGAAGGAAAGGAGCTAATTACATTACTTACTCCCCACTATGCCAAATAAGGGGGGGAAATATCTTATATTTTCTCTTTCTTGAGATTAGTAGTTAAACCGTATAAGCTCTTTTTAAAATATATCGGTGACCTGGTGGTCTAGGGGTAAGGTGTCAGACTTCTGTGCTGGCGGCCGGGGTTCAATCCTCGGTCCCGGCACAGATTTATCTGATTACCAAACCCTTCCTTCACCTCTGACAAGACATCTTGTGAATGTGAGGAATGCCAGGCCTCCACCGTGGTTCGGATTCCACGTTAAACTGTAGGTCCTCCATTTCATCTCACAATCACCCTACCATTACACATTAGCGTAAGTGCGTATAGCCCGAACGGGTAGTAAGACGCTGTGCTAATAATAATAATAATAATAATTTAAAAATACAAAATTTACTAAAATAATACACATTTAAGAAAAGGACATTAATTTTACTAAAGTTTAGTAATTTAGTTGCGATTTACTTATTTTCCCAATCGTATGCCACCAGGTTCTTCTGCTGCCAGTGGCGGATATGTAAACGTCACCTAAGGTTGGTGCACAGTGTCGGGGCGGTTACTTCACCCCAATGAGATGGTAGTGATAATGATAACGTGGCACCAGTAGACGTCTTAAGCCTAATTTAAACATAATCAACCAAACCATGGCAATTACATGAACAATTCCCTCGCTGGAAAAATACTTTGCGTACCATCGGGAATTGAACACGGGATCGTTAGATTAGTAGTCATGAATGCTGAGCTTATAGACAGAGAGGGCTAAATATGTTTTTCTGAAATAATGTTACTAAAGGATATATTTATAACGGTCAGTACCAATATATTAGTTTTTGTTTAGATTTATTTCAGTATATTCTATAAAAATCAGTTTAATACTATGTGATATCGCGAAATTTAGAGCCTATGCTAAATACTTGATAATTTCGTAAAACAGACAAAGACAGTGATAGTGTGTTTTGCTTCTACTCAACGAGTTTTCCATCTATTGAAACAAAACGCATACATTTTGGTACCGATTTTTTAAAAAATCATAGTAAAGCATCAAAAATAAAAATTTAGTAGTGAAGTAATTTTTTGTTAATGTAAATCAAATTATTTATGAAAACGACTGGTATAAACAGTCTTGGAAGCATGTGGATAAATTATTATTATTATTATTAGCACCAAGTCTCACTACCCGTTCGGGTTATACGCACTTACGCTAATGTATAATGGTAGGGTGATTGTGAGATGAAATGGAGGACCTACAGTTTAACGTGGAATCCGAACCACGGTGGAGGCCTGGCATTCCCCACATTCACAAGATGTATTGTCAGAGGTGAAGGAAGGGTTTGGTAATCAGATAAATCTTTGCCGGGACCGAGGATCAAACCCCGGCCGCCAGCACAGAAGTCTGACATCTTACTCCTAGACCGCCAGGTCACCCCCATGTGGATAAAAATATAATTAATACTCTCCTATATCTATTGAAAATAGAATACAAAAATAAAACAGTTTTTTTGATATAATCAACGTAGCGACAACAATGGGGTAAGATTGTGGGCGTTGCGTGTATGAAGAAGCGAAAGAGGAAAAATAGACCCCTCATCCATTCTAAATCCATAATCAATATAATTATTTACACTTTAGAGTATATTTGATTACTTTTAGCTAGAGCTAGAGTTTTAAAATGGCTCAACAAACACAATATTCTATAAATAAAAAGTTAATCTCTGATGATATAACATTGATGTGTAGTTACGACTAAAATATGCGACCAGGCCGAATCACTCGGCAAGTATTCCTGCACGAAAGGCTATGAAAAAAGCGTTTGAGATTATTTATTTCCCGGAATGAAACTCTCCTCAAAGGCAGGATAGTGATTATTTTGTCCTTTCTCTCACACAGCGTGTGTGCAGAGCGTCACGGAAACATATCAGCCGCAGGTTCCGACAGACAGGTAAACAAACACACCGGTACCAATGCCAATAAACGTCTGCGCCCAACAGGTGGGGTACGTGTATCGGAGGGAGTCATCCAACTGGATAATAGCATGCTCGTCAAGGGGAGCTGGTCTGCTCCAAACAAGGAAGAAATATTATTAGTAGCAATAGTCAGACTTCAAGGATCATTTCAGCAGAGAAGCTCAATTTATAACGTTTAATTTGATTCAAATATAATTTGAAAATAACATTACAAAACCTGAAAACTGACGGTCATTTAAAAAAAAATTACTTAACTACGCTAAAATTCATTAATCCCGTCTCTAAAATAATTTGGAAGCAGTTACGGGTCGTATAGAGTTGCCAGGATAAGCAGAGCTTGTTGAAACTGTTTGTGATTACGTTCTTGCCCAGACGGTTCCAATTTGACCAATGACCAATCATTCATAGTATCTGCTCTACATAATTTACATGGGAATGTAGTTCCATTGATATCTGTCCAATAAAGGTTCTACTGAGTGATAAGAACAATTCACAGTTACAGTTTGAATTAACTCTGTCTACCCTAGCAACATTCCACGACACGCAACTGGGTGGAAGGGGCTTTAGTTTTAAAACAAAAACCCTTATTGGTTAATATAAATAATATATTGCTTCAGCAGTAGTATTTATTTTAACTGTCAGCATTTAGTAATTTCAACCATTCTTGAATCTCTGTATTGAGCATAATGGCTTTTTTTTAAACCACTTCGGTGGGCGCATTGTTTAATGTGTACTCTCACAGAAGACTAGAATGCCGATGACGGGGAGATCGTAGTTCGAATCTTGTTCCAAAGAACTAAGGGTAGTTTTCTCGAAATAGTTTTCCACTATACCTTCACGCGAATGAGGGTAAACTTACTCTAAAATAACCTTTCTTATACCTAAAACCATTAGCGTGGTTAGTATATGAGCGTATAGCCCGAACGGGTAGTAAGACTCAGCTCTAATATATATATATATTAAACTAATTATTTATACCGTAACAATATTGTAATTATTTAGGAATACAAATTAGTTATTAAAACTAAAAAGGTATAGACGTTACCTTCCACGCTATCTTAGAATATTAAAAAGATCAATTAGTTTCTTACAAAAATTTAAGTTGTCTTATTTTCTTTCAAATAAATAATTTATTTGACTTTTACACTCTTTAACGTACAAGTGACATTATTTCAATTCCCTTAATCTTATTTTAAATAATATATTATTTTAATCCATTATAAAAATAGACGACTAGCGTTGAAACGGCCATTGAAAGAACTACACAATGTTAGTCTTATGAAGTCTGGAGCGATATCACTGGCTTGTTTCTCTCTCTGATCTCCTTATCACAAGTGAAGGGACGAGGCAGTCACGATCACCGCAATGTCGTGAGCATACTGTGTTATTCCTGTGAGGTGTATAAATGAAATTCGGCAACCAGGCGTACGGACCACTCAGAATAAACAAAGAGTCTGAAAATTTTAAATTTTAAAATGGAACTCAGGAAGATATGATTAGAAAATTGGAATTTGGCAAAAACTTAGGCTATAGGGATCACTCCAAATAAAAAATTATGGTACATTTAATTTTTCTGATAAAATGGTTTGGGGGCCACTTAACCAATTTTGATCTTATCTCCGCATCTGTTTGAGATAGGAAATAACTTATCGTAGCAAAGTTGTAAAAGTATTAAAAATAAATAACTTTTATTTGAAATATAATTTTATAAACCAATATGTTCCGAGCTATGAGCAAAAAGCAAACATTTATTTTTAGATTAAGTTTAGAGAAATGAGTTGAATGCTAAGCTCATGGCAAGCATTTATGTTCATTTTTTTCTCAATATCTTCTGTAAAAAGTATATTATTTAATCTACGCTCTTTATTAGAATATCATGCCGACCACAAAACTTTTATTGTAAAATTCCTTGACCTTTCAAAAGGTGTTCCCGACACCATTTAAAAAAATTCCCGCTTAACCTTTTTACAATTTTACTTGGTGATGGCAATTTTTCTGTTTATTACATTGATCATTTATTTTCGAAAACAATCCTAACAGCTGCTAAACATTAAAGCTTATTATAAGTTCTTTATTACGTATTTAATGTTTTAAGTATTATTCGTGGCAGTGTGTAAATAAGTTATAAGACAAACCTTGTAGAATCATTTCATGTTGGTAGAATGATATTAAAACAATATAAATCGTTCATGTTAGTGGAATGATATATTGAAACAATATAAATCGTAACGCTGAAAAATAAAATCCCGTACTTTTGTTTAATTTTAGGCGCAAAGTTGGTTAAGTACTTAAATTCCCTGACTTTTGCCTATTTTTTATTACATTTCCTGATATTTCCCTATTTTCCATGCTATCAAAGAATACCCTGACTTTTCCAGGTTTTCCATCGTTGTAGCCATCATAAATATGATACTCTTTTTCCATTATGATTCTGGACCAATGTATATTATTTTGTTTCATTTAGCTAAAGGCTCTAGAAATTATGTGCGGTGCACCGTATCATTTATTTTAAAATCGATTAAGTTTTTGATTGGATATCGGATTTTAATATTTGATTTTGGGTAGGCTACGATTTTGGATTTGGATTTTAGGAAATTTGAAAGTGTATACTATTGTGTAAGGGGAATCTTAAATATTTTGGTCGATAACCTGATAGAAAAAATCCCCCGAACATATAATGATAGCAGTAGAAATGGGCCTGCTATCCAAAACTCCCCGACAAGAGGGCAGTAAAAAAGGGGGGACTTGCAATCCAAAATGCACCTACCAGATGTCAGTAAGAAAGGTGAACTGTAAACCGAAATTCGCTGACCATATGGCAATGAAAGAAGCGGCCTGTAATTCAAAATTCACCTACAAGATGTCAGTAAGAAAAGTGAACTGCTAATCAAAGTTCCCCAATCAGATGGAAGTAGGAAAGAGAGCCTGTAATCAAAAATTCCCTGACCAAATAACAAGAAGAAAGGTGACCTGTAATTCAAAATTCCTCGACCAGATGGCAGTAAGAAAGGTGACCTGTAATTCAAAATTCCTCGACCAGATGGCAGTAAGAAAGGAGGTCTGCATAACCAAAATTCCTCGGCCAGATGGCAGTAAGAAAATGGGCCTGCCAACAGAAATTCACCGACCAAATTGAGTAAATAAAAATTATGTATCACCGGTTCGGACATGACAGAGAGAGGATGTATGGCCACATCCAGGTGGTGTATCTGGTAGCGCTGAGTATCATTCCATAACTGTCCCATTATGTAATAATACACCTCAATACACCTCTATTACAATGGTAATGTGCAGCCGCAGACTTTCTCTCTCCTTTATCTAAGAATGGAGACATTTACTAGAATCTCGTAAGATTTGCGAAACGATATAATATAATAATCGTAGAAACTTGATGGAAATAAAACATTCCAATAAAGAGAATAAATGAAATGATATACAGTTATAGAAACGTAATGAGAAAAAATTAATATCCCTGTTCACCAAAGAGTATAACAATCCATTGTATTCACAAGAACTAAATTTAAAATATATATATATATATATATATGCCAATATCTCGGAAACTAATGGTTTAGTAAAAATATATATTTCAAATAAAAGTTTTTTTATTTTTAATCCATTACTAATTTATAATGATAAGTTATTCCGGATCTCAAATAGTTTCGGAGATAAATAATCCGTAATGGATATTTCCGCCGAAGTACGCTCAAAGTCACTTACACAGGAAAATGAGCGTTATGATTTTGTCTGTAATGTACGAAGTTTAATCAAAATTGTTAGATAATTTTTCGAGAAAATCTATTTTTCTCTTTTTTCCCTTCAGTAAACTACCCTTTATTTTAGGCTTAGATATTTCATTTAAAAAAAACTCCTCTGGGAACCTTACAAAAATCATAAATACCTAGATTTATCCTAATTGATAAAATGGTTTCGGATATAAGCCGATTTACAGACAAAGAGACAATTAGAGAGAGATAGACGGCATCATGGAAACCACTTTTTCTGTTTCAGGGGGTCATGAAACGTCGAAATTCCTCAAATACCGAATTAGATTCTTTTTACGACCACAATAATTCTCTCTAAGAGGGGTTAGATAAACTGAAAAGGAAACCCTCACTAATTCACAAAGTTTAAACATATGTGGAACACCAATAAGCCACGCTTAGTTTTGTGTTTTATCAATGGTATTTCCTTTTGTGTTGCGAGATTCTGCCACCGCCAGTGCTGCGTGTATCAACGCACGGTGCCTATGATTGAATGTCTTCCTCTCCACAGAAATCATATTGCTTTCATAATCTCGTTCCATTTTTACATACCATAACTATGCCTATTTGTAAAAATGGTTGACGACTTTGTCTTCGAGATCTACTAGTAGATTACAATAGCCATAATAAAACCCTTCTATCTGTCTTGACAAAGAACTCTTACATAACAAATTATAAAAGTAATATACTGTAAAGTCAAAACTTGGTGACCTGGCGGTCTAGGGGTAAGGTGTCAGACTTCTGTGCTGGTGGCCGGGGTTCAATCCTCGGTCCCGGCACAGATTTAGCTGATTACCAAACCCTTCCTTCACCTCTGACAAGACATCTTGTGAATGTGGGGAATGCCAGGCCTCCACCGTGGTTCGGATTCCACGTTAAACTGTAGGTCCTCCATTTCATCTCACAATAACCCTACCATTACACATTAGCGTAAGTGCGTATAGCCCGAACGGGTAGTAAGACGCGGTGCTAGTAATATTAATAGTAGTAATAATAATAATAATAAAGTCAAAACTTAAAGATGTTGAGGTGAATATCTTAACTAGCCCTTTCAGGTGGGCACTCATTTAGTCTATTTGGGGTCTAGTCGGGGTATACATGCTGGCCTGGTGTACTAGATTTTTTGGTCCCAAATGGTTCCCCACTCTCTCTTCACACAAATGCTGGTACATTACCTCTAAGAATTCAAGCATCATCATTCCTACCAGATTATTGTAAGTAATATATATGAGTACAATCCAAATTAGTAGTGATAGGTGATAAGGTCAGATAATCGTAATTGTATTTGATCTCAATATCTTTCCTACTTAGAATTCACCCGCTTCAGTGGCCGCACGGTCTAAGGCGCTACTCTCGCTATAAAGACTGTCGATGACGGGGTGATTATAGTTCAATCCCAGTAAGGCGTACTGAGGGTAATTTTCGTAACTGTTTTACCACTCTTTCTTTATGCAAATGCGGTTACACTTCCTCTAAATTTAACCTTCCTCATCCTTACTCCATTAGCGTAATTAGTATAATATATACACGTACAACCCGAAGCGGTTCTTAAAAAAACCTTGCTTTTTTTTTAAATGTCGCATAGTCACGTGATTAATTATACTTTATGTCTCTAAGTTATGTTTTTTTTAAATTTTGTAATTAGTTTAAAACTAACGTAAGCTAGGCATTCTAATTTTATACAGTATCATCGGTTTAGACAGAAGAGCAAGTTTTCTTTGTAACTTTTTTATAAAAGCACTTATCTACATTTAGACATGTGGTTCATAATTTAATTTGCAATATTAATTACTACAATATGACCCGTAGCACCAAGTTACTTGAGTATTATTTTCGAAACAACACGTTAATCTGTAAGCCAGGCGGGTTGTAAAGCATTAAACAAAGTTTATAAAAACATATATTTTAATATTATAATCATAATTATATTGGTTAATAACCATAATATAATAATATCAGAAATAATACTAATGATAATTACAAAAGTATTACTAATAACAATACCAGTAGTTGTATAAATATTTATTGATGGTGAGAGCCCTCCTGCCCCCCATACCCTCAGCCACCAGGTCAATGTGTGCACACATACACCAGTTGGTGCAGACATACACCAGTTGGTGCAGAGAGGTGTGCACTTTAAATCCCCATTTATAAAACCAAGCCAGTAGCATCGATCCAAATATATGTAACGTTACCGGTACCCAGAAATAAATGAAACCATCCAAAACATTCAGAAATAGTAATAAAACAAAAACGTTATCAATGTTTGGCACGCACGGAGGAGTGAAAAAAAAAAGTCAGGAAAATGTTTTGAATGACAGCCTCAACGTAAATTAATGTCAAGTTAAAAAAATAGTTAAACGATTTAAAAAAATGTATTTAACAGTAAGACTGTTAGTAAAATATAACTTAATTAACCGAAACCCGATTATCATGATAATCGATCAACCGAACTAGTTCAAGCAGGACGTAAGACCCCCTTCAGTTTCCGAGTTAACCTACGTGGTTGTTATTCCTATCTATTCTTATCCATTTTGTAACAATGTTTTATCTGTTTTAAAGTTGTTTTTTTAATTATTAAAAAACCTAGTGTTTTTTCCATGGATAAGAATGTTTTTCTTTCTAACCAAATTATCCAAATTTTTAACTGTCTGAACCACCATTTGACCTTTTGACCCGAATTAATTAATATAATCGGCGCTGTACTGCACTTAGAAAGTTGTATATTCCACCTCTCTCTTCTCGTTTCCCTCCCTTCAACCCACCGCGCTAGTCCTAGCATTAGCAAACCCCGGTCTAACGACGGCGAGGTCAAGCTTTTATCTTGATCAGGCAAAACAGCTGGCCAGACCACGGACAAACTGATAGCTTGGACCATTAACCGATTGCCTCTAAATTAAAATAATGGCGCGCCCTCGCCACCCCGCTTAGCAGCCCCAACTATGATGAAATGAGGCTGCAGACGTCTCCAAACAAAGGAGCAACCTCTAGGGGTTGGAGGATGGCTGCTACTGAGGCAACCTGGATTTCTGAACTTTAGCCCATACACGCATACCAGTAACTAAATAGATGTGCATGTCCTTCCTCTACTTTCTGCTGTGAATGAAGACCAAGGAACTGAGTGAGAATGAAGGGCGATACGAAGAAACAAACCAAGGGTGTGTCGAGTCATGGAGTGTAGCCAGGGTAAGCAGTGTCTCCATTCCGCCAAACATAATATATAAGCTTTACTCTACATATCCCACATGAGAACGTATTTTTGTTTATACCGGGATAATGAGTGTTCTACTGAGTGATGAGAAGGCATACCACTACTGAAAGAGAATTAAATAATCAAGCGAAAAAAATAACCACCTATTTCTTTCTTCTTTTAGAAAAATTCGTGTTTATAAAAAAAAAGGTATAATTCCCACTCGCTTATTCCCACCAAGGAATCAAAATGATTAGGTTACGTATTTTCGAATATTATTTAGACTTAGTCCGTTTCCTCAGGTTGGCCTGTCTAGGCTGGATGGACACCCTTGACCGTATGAGCTAGATGTACGCTTGTGGGCTTGACTCTGACCTGGAAACCTTGGATTTGACCTCTCTAAGGGCGGACTCTGATATTTCACCTTATAATGTTGGTTAGATTTGACGAGCAAATATAATAAAGTATCAAACCAAGAGTATCAATTGAAGTAAATGGCAACTATAATGTAAAACAAAAAGAGTAGAAATGCTATATTTTTCAAAACCTATAAAAGAGATAAAGATTGGTCAATTTAAATATTATATAAAGAGATTTTTCCTAAGCTTGATGAACACATATTTTTCTCTTTGAACATGACCCTTTGATAGTTAGGTTAGTTTTTGATGGTACTTCTTAGTTTGTGGGATCAGCAAAGGTATTCTCAAAATAATTTGTATTTAATAAATGAAAAAAGAATTAAAGCATTGCACTAAGTTTATTAATGTTGACACTCCTTAATTATGAACATTACACTGTTAAAGTATATAATTCAACTAGTAATAAAACAAATTAAAATATATGAATATGTTCAAAGAGGCATTAACTATTTTGTTTGTGAAACGTGTCTTACTGCCCGTTCAGGTTTACCTCATTTTTAGGGAAGAGGAAGGTTGAATTTAGATTAACTGTACCCGTATTTGTGTGGCGGGCGAATGGAAAACTATTTAGGAAAAGACACTCCCAGTGCACCCAATTGGGATTCGAACCTCAATATCTTCATTATCGACAATCCATTCTATATAGAGTGACGCCAGAGAGACTATGCGAAAACCTAAGATATTTGAAACAAAATCACAAATTAAAACAATGTTAAGGTATTTGGTCAAAATGTGGGACATTAACGATTTAATCTAAGGAGTAGGGATAGTGAAGGTAGATAGGAAGAGATAAATTAGTATTAGAGGGGAAATGATATAAAAAATAAATTTAAATTACACAGTAGTATGTAGCCGAGATTCAAACCCAGCTTTCTGAACCTCCATCAACCGCAATCAAGCAAACAATCGATTATAATGTCTTAAACCCCAAAGTTGGTGCCACGGGTCATATTGTAGTAATTAATATTGCAAATTAAATGGAGATTTAAAACAATAAGCCTACATTTTATGTCGTTTAATATTTTGATTCCCGTCATTAAGATATTAGAAGTACAGAAAATCTTACATAAAATGAGTCTTAAAAAGTTTACAATAATTTAATATAATACTTGATTAATAGTTAAATGTTTACATCAAAGTTATGACCAAAGCTTCTACCTGTACCCTTATCTTATCTCTCGACAAGTTTTATGACAACCTCTTATCAGTTATCACGACAAGCTGGTTGCGTATACAAGGATGCCCAAACTGGGCTTTAATAACTGTTTAAAATTGCTTAGGCGGTTTGGCACCTGTAGTAAGCTCCAAATAACTCGAAATATACGCATTCACAACAAAGGATAACTAAAATCAACTATGACTCTTACAACAATTATTATTATTATTATTATTATTATTAGCTCCGCGTCTTACTACCCGTTCGGGTTATACGTACTTACGCTAATGTGTAATGGTAGGGTGATTGTGAGATGAAATGGAGGACCTACAGTTTAACATGGAATCCGAACCACGGTGGAGGCCTGGCATTCCCCACATTCACAAGATGTCTTGTCAGATGTGAAGGAAGGGTTTGGTAATCAGATAAATCTTTGCCGCGACCGAGGATTGAACTCCGGCCGCCAGCAAAGAAGTTTGAACATTGCACTACCCCATACTGTGTATTTACTATTGCTTGGAACAAAATTTTCGAAATTAGGATTTCAGTAAACTATTCTTAAATAAGATTTCCTAAGAAAATAAACAGGCCTACATAATATTGTTAAGCACAATATACACCTTTTTTTGAAAACATTTTAAACAAAAGTGTTTAAATATTTTTAGTAAATTTAATATTTTCAAAAACTGATTATTTGAAGACTATCTTCAAACTAATTTAAGGTTATAGAAATAAAAACCTTAAATTTATCATAAAAATATCCAGTATTTCTATTTTAAAACAAATATTCGCGGCCGTTTTCGAAAAATTTCAAATTTTTTAAAATTTTCCATAAGTATCAAGTAAAATAGACCAGAGATATAGATATGGAGCAAAGTCGTATTGATATTATAAATCAAAAGTGACAGCTCACTTGAATTTACATAAAGAAGAAATAGTAAATTTTTTTAGATGTCAGATATGTCCATTCAAAAGAAAATTGAAGTATACTTGTAAGAGGAGCGTCTGTCTACACATATAGTACAGTTGATCCTCGTTCTTTAGGTTTGGGTTATATAAACAACGGACTATTTTTAAAACAACTTTTGTTGGTTTATCTACACGGTGGTTATAATAATTATAGTACAAAATTCCCTAACCTTCATAGGTTTTCCAAACAACATTTTTCAAATACTGAACAGAGAGTATGTAATATATACCTATGCGAATTATAATAATACCAATTATATAATATAATTATGATAACATAGTTTTTATTCAATAGCCTATTTTATAAATATAGGCCATACATATGTAAAAATAAAAGTATATTATATTACTTTCTATTTACCAAAATATTATTTTTAATATATTATTTTGTAAAACTATGTTGTACTTTTATAGTACACAGAACATTAAATAATTAATAAAATATGCAACAGATGTAGCAAATTATGGAAAATATGTCTTCCCTGAGTTGTGAAGAAATTTCTCTAAATTTTTACTAAAATTTCATAGTTTGAACTAATCTCTATCGAGTATTTAAACTTTAAAATGTTATTATTTAGTACCAGTTGTTAATAATAGTATTTTCAACCTGTTCTTTTGAGAACAGGATTTTATCAATATACTGCTCAAAAACTAGAGTAATCTAAGGCACAATAGCCCAATCCTTGACCCAACCAACAGGCTTTACAAAATCCTGGTAACATGGCAAGTCCCTCAATATATCAATTTACAGTACCCCCACGGCTTCTTTGGTGCTGACTGGCAGCTCACAGCTGACTTCTGACAGTCAACATTTAGGTATATACCTAAATTTTGACCGTCAGAAGTGGCATCTAATAAACACATGTTTTTGCAGATCATGTGGTTCGGCGTAGGGATACATAATTTGGTCTGGTAACTTTTCAAAGCTGTCAGTCAGCACCAAAGAAGCTGTGGGGCTACTGTAGATACCCACATCTGGAATGGAATTAGGGTACCCTAGTTCGGAAGTTGACCTTTATCAATTCCACGCCACGGGAAAAAGGAGCAAATTGACGAGAACACAAGCAACGGAAAGCATCAGTGCAACACGGGAGACCGCAGGAACTGACGTCACGGCGCCGACCAACGTTGCTGTATCTATAATGGCGCGTTCAACCAAGGCCAACACGTATGTACGCGGTAGCGTGGAGCTGGGACGGCGTCAATTGGCTCGAATACCGCTAATGAGTGTCGTTTATCAGTCCGGACGACGAACAAACACACGCAAACCAGAGAATCGCAACGGCGGTCACGACGAATAGAAGGTTTGACTCGCAATAATCATTTTGGATTATTTATCGTGCACTTTCTGAACCAGGTGATTTTATATTTTTCTTCTGGCGGCCGGGGTTCAATCGTCGGTCCCGGCAAAGATTTATCTGATTACCAAACCCTTCCTTCACCTCTGACAAGACATCTTGTG
>CABFVX010006885.1:7736-35871 GCA_902151425.1 Timema shepardi
GGGGGGAGAAGGGCTGAGTTATTAAAAATCCTTTAAAATAAAAGCCATGAATTTAAAAAAAAAGTTTAATTGCCCTAGAAGCTATATTTTTTAAAGTCTAAAACCGCCAAAGGCTATGTATTGAAAGTGATCCTTTCCTAGAATTTTTGTTGAAAATTTAACGTCTCCAATAGATATTTAAATTAGTTTTTAATGGTAATGGGAGCTCACTGTCTTTCTCTAAGATTCAACCAAATACTTATTTTTTATATTTGTGTTCCATGGGTATTTCATTATTTTAAGGTCACAGGAAGTGTGAAAGTAACAGGAAGACATTTTGAAATATATGCGTTTATCAAAGATAGCTGTATAAAACATACTAAAGGATGTTTGTTTGAAAGTATTAAATTCTGAGCAGACAGCTTTTGTTCAAAATAATGAACTTGGTAAACGGTAATAATCTGTCTCCACCTTTCAGCTGAATATATACTTCTGACAAAACTTTGTACATTTGTTTTTCATTTATTTTGATAGGGGGTAATGCCCCCCTCCTCCACTTTGGTTCGACTGAAATTGGTGTCCACTATTACCAAGATGTCCCAGGGCCAATATCTCATAAGTACCAAGAAAAATGTGCCAAATCTTTTGGGAAAGAAAATGTAAAAACAAATTTACTCACTAGTGTAAAATAAATTTCAATTCATTATTTTGTGCATGCCATTTAATACATGGTATAACGTATTTGTTTGGATTTAAAATAAATACTAACTATAAAAAGAGTAAAAATCTTTTTCCAGATGGCTTAGCTTTAATAATTTCTGCTTGACAGTGGAAGGTCTTGCAGCCAATTTCTGCCTGAAAGTGTAGGGTCTTGCAGTCAATTTCTGCTTGACAGTGGAGGGTCTTGCAGCCAATTTCTGCTTGACAGTGGAGGGTCTTGCAGCCAATTTCTGCTTGACAGTGGAGGGTCTTGCAGCCAATTTATGCTTGATAGTGGAGGGTCTTGCAGTCAATTTCTGCTTGACATTGGAGGGTCTTGCAGTCAATTTCTGCTTGACATTGGAGAGTCTTGCAGTCAATTTCTGCCTGATAGTGGATAGTCTTGCAATCAGTCAATTACTCATGGCAAGAATTTTATTTAGATTCATTGAGTGAGTTTTGGTGAAAAATGTTATTAAAATTTAATTGAGACATGGAATATGAGTGACCAAGGCTGTCAGACCAGAATGGGTACCTCAAATCCTTAAGAAAGTTAAAGAAAATCAGATTTGAGGTTTCACAATTTTTTTTAAAACATTTATTTTGGTTTAGCCCAATTTAATCGTAGGACAACACTAACAATACCCCATATAATTAATTAATTAATTTACCACTTAACTCAATGTGAATTCACATTACAAAAATAAATGGTATCATTTTTAATTGCAATTTCTATTTTCTATAGTAACTATAGAATTAATGTAGGCCTAAACCAAATGAGAATTAAAGAGACTAATAAATCATACTATTGTGATAAAGTTACCCAACCTCTTATTCTTATCATATTTTAAAATATTTGAATTGGGTTGAAGATTTGGATTTGTAGGTAAAATAAGGATTCGGGTTTGACCCATCTCCACTGTTAGCCATGATACTTGAAATGTTAGTGACCAAGGATGTTGGCCACGCACTCAAAAGGTAATTCATCAATGTCTGTTGTTGTCACACTACACAGGTAGAAAGCATATTCAAAGAGGATGAGCCAATGGGTCTGGACGCAGAACAGAAGTACAATAAGCGGTTGTTAGAGTATAGCGCTCTCAAGGTCGAGGAAGACAAAGAGAAGCAGGAGATGAACCAAGAAATATCAAAACTGCGTGGGCAGAAAGAGGAGCTCGCTACTGAACTAGACAACCAATTGAAAGCGCTGATGACAAGACAGACTGAGATCGGTTTGGCTCTTAAAAACAGCAAGACGGGGAAACTAATTCCTCCAGAGGTATCTTTTTTTTTCAAATTTCATACAAAGTCAGCGTTTTCTTTTGGAAAAAAGGTTAGTCAAAGACATTTTTGTATTTTAGCTCACCTAAATCAAAACTCATGATGACATACTTTGATTATTTAGTGCTGCACGCAATGGGCCTCTTAAAAAAAATCCACCGGTCCTATTTGCTGCTTTGACTTTCCAGTGATTAGCTGGTCTGAGCTCAAATATTGGCTTGGTGTACTTTGGGAAACCATTAAATAAAAACCACCTCCCTCCCTCACCACACAAATGGTGGTACACTTCCTCCAAATTCTACCTTCCTCATCCCTACTCTTTTGGTGTAAATATACTACTAACCTGGATAGGTAGTGAGACCTGATTAAAGTGTAATCATACTGCACTAAATTTACTCAGACTTCTAAAACAAACAAAATTACAACATAGTAGAAATTAATCTCATCTTGCTTAAAGAATGTCAGAAGTTGTTGTTGCACTAAGATGTAATAAATCTAAAAATATAAACTGTTTTATGAACTTAGTTTCACATTGTAAATTAGCATCTAAAATTGCATTTATATTCTTTTAGGGCTTCTTAAACAAACACCCGAAATTCCTCAACCTATTCCTATTATGTAAATATATCTACAAAACAACCTATAAAAAGTTGCTATGATTCAATATGTTTACATGGATAGCTTGTTAACATTTGGTTATCTCGGTGTTGAGTGTGTGTTGTTATTTCCTCAGTGATGTGTTTCTTCGATCTCTGCCCTCTTGTTATGTCACAATGTTGTGGGCTGGTTATGGAAGAGAGTGGGTTAGAGGTGGAGGTTAAGTTCACTGGGTGTTAGGGTAGACTATTCTTGTCTTCATCTGAGGATGTCTGTGAAATCCCAAGTCTGGTGAGGTGATCCCAGTGGATCTAGGTGGATGAGCTGCTAGGCCGGAGGGGTCTGGAGAGGGGGATGAAAATCAGGTGTATTGAAGACATGGGCAAGGTGAGATAAAAGGTGAAGGGGGAAGAGGGAGTCTGTTGAGGACCTGGATAAGGTGAGGAAATGGGTTGGGAGTTGGGGTGGGAAGAGGGAGTTTGTTGTTGAGGAGCAGGGGTGGGCCTAGCAAGTTTTTCAGGTGGTGCGAGATCTCATTTTGGCGCCCTCCTCCCCATAAGTATTTATTACATGTTTATATATTAATAACGCAGACTTCCGGAAGATTACTATAGTAGTAGTATCAATATGAGACAGTAAATAGGAACATTATTCATTTGAAAAGGTTTATTTAAAGTACTATGGCGCAGACAATGCTCACATCACTCATACATTAAATTTACATCGTAAATTAATTCAAAAGTGAAAAAGAAAAGAAAAAAATTAACTCAAAAGCCTAGATTAACATCTTTCCTTCTTGCTTTTGCGCTTGCATATTTTTTAATTAAATCAGAATAATTCAAGTCCTGGGCAATACCATTTTCTATAGACAAAATTGCAAGATCTGATAGTCTATCCTGATACATGGTTGAACTTAAATAAGTTTTAATAAGTTTTAATTTATTGAAACTTCGTTCTCCTTTAGTGAAAGTGACAGGTATGGTTAGCAAAATTCAAAGTTATGTCCACACATTCGGGAATATATCCTGCCAACCATTTTATTTAATAAGTTGAACTTTTATTGGTTCTACTGATTAAAGCTCTTTCAACAATGGATTCAAGCTATGTCACATTTTCCCCCATTGGTTAAACTTATTTCTAAATCTGTACAGGCTTTTTTCCAATTTTAACTTTTCAGGAATTGTTTTAATGTTGTAGAAAAAGGACCATGTATCATTAAAATTAGATAGTTGTGTAAATCGAGTGACCAATGCATTCTCGATTGCATTGACAATAGTATAAAAGATGTCCATATTAAACAATTCTTCAGGATCTATTGGTGCCTTGTCTATGGCCTCATACTCGAATAATCTCTTCTTTCTTCAGGATCGGGTTGGCTTAAAATTAGAATCCATCCCAGCCTAAGAAGCGATTTCATTAGCTGTTAATCAGAGTAGACGAATAACCCTGGTGTACTCTTTCACAAATTTTGAGCAATTTTTCAGCAATTGTGAAGCGTTTGGTAAATTCATAGTTTCAGACTGCATAGCCTTACTTTCAATGTTTATTTGAAACAAAATATCATAACAAGCTACCATTGTAACTATGAACTCAAATTGCTCTATGTTCTGAATCAGCGACAAAGCTTCTGATGCTGCAACTGAGTCATTCATTTCTTCATGAAGATCTAAATGGGTATCAAGAATTGAAGAGTAGTGTTAACAAACTGCAGTGAGGCTAGAAAATATACTCTCCCAACGAATTTCGCATATTTTTTTCAGCAATAGGCCTTCTACGTGTTTAGGTATCACTTCCCATCGCTTTGTTAATCCAGAGAATAAGAAATCCGAACAAAGAAACCGATTTAACTGATGTTTTGGCAGCATCTGCTACTACCAAATGTAAGCTATGACATCCTCATGGATTAAAAATTGCTAGTGGATATTGGTTCAGAATTCTGCTTTAGACACCTTTGTATACTCCTACCATATTGGATCCATTATCTTATCCTTGGCCTCGACAATCTTTCATATCCAAATCAAACTCTTGCACAATATCATCAAGAAAGAGGCCAGTGAGTCCAGCCGCTGAAGGGTCACTTACTGGCTTGTAAGCAACGAAACACTCATGCACTTGGACTTCATCTTCATTAGTGTCAACAAAACGCAATGTTAAAGATAATTGTTCGACGTGACTGACATCAGGAGTGCAATCAAGTATGATGGAGAAGTATTTAGATGATTTTACCATAGTCAAAATTTCATTTCGTACTTCACTTTTAAGTAAACCGATTAACTCATTTTGAATATGTTTACCAAAATAGTGAATGTTAGTATCCTTATTAACAATATGGTGGAGGTGCTCCATCCTCACAGGATCAAATTTTCCTAGCAGTTGCACTAAACCCAGGACGTTAGCATTATTAGGAGTGTATAGTGTTTCAGATCCAGAACCTCCTCTAATCAACTGATGATTGCCTGCTAAAAAGAATACTATGAACATCATTCGTTAGAGAATAGCCACCCACCATGATTTCTCGTCTTCAATCTGTTTTTGTAAATGCTTGTCTATTCCACTGAAGTTCTTTAATCGAATTGTCGCCTCTATCCAACTGTGCATGGTGCACTGGTGATCTGGAGAAGTTTCATGAGTCCTAAGACGTGCTGATGAGTGCCTCCAGTCGTCAAATCCTTCTTTTCCCAGATTAGAGTGGAAATTTTTATTGAATAAACAGCAGCATAAACAGTATACTTTATCTGCAGATTTAGTTTAAACAAGCCATCTTTTATAAGTTTCTTCATTTGGCATTATTCTTTGAAAATGTGTATTTGAAAAGTGATGTCCATCTTTTATTAAATATATTTTTGGTGGCTTATTTCATAACTTACAGGTCCTCAAATAATTATTTCATCTATGGTTGCAAAGTCAATGAGTGGCCATTTTGAAATATCATAATTTGCATTTTGAAAAGGTTATGTTGGTGGTATGTTTGATATAACCTCTTCTGTGATATTTTTAACTGCAGATAACATTCCAGAAACAGCTAAATTTTCTTGTTCAAGCTGCCCTTCATCTTCATGGGCTTTGTCTAAAGAACTTCCATGAAATAGGTCTTCTTCCGGAGCGTGTTGAGCTAGTTCTGATGATGACGATTCAGATGACTTCTCAACTCTTAAAAATTTTGCAGCCTTCTCAGTTTCGCTCTTTTTTTCATTTACTTTTTAAGTTTTGCACACCAGATAGTTTTTTTTTTTTGAGGTAGCGACATGTTTCATCTGTAAAGGACACATTTAACACTTTGTAAATATTTACGATACTAAAGNAGCGACATGTTTCATCTGTAAAGGACACATTTAACACTTTGTAAATATTTACGATACTAAAGTAAATTACAATTACCTAAGGTCAATTCTACACCCAAAATGTATTGAAAAGCTGATTTCCAAATTGCGATTTAGACTAGGTTAGGTATTATTATTACCTAACATGTGTGTGAATGTGTCTAACATGATGTTATTTCTAACATTACATAACAACATTAAATTTCGATATACTCACAGTCCTCTCAGAATACTTGCTATGACAGTAATAACGTGCTGACAATAAATAACGTTTCGATTTCACTCGTAGCTTGCCACACAATACATATGCACCTGCACGCAAATGAACGCCATTATGACCGCTGGGCCGGCAGTTGACGAAAGAGGCGTGGCCAGCGTGGCGGTAGTGATGGGACGAGTTGTGATTTTCTTGACTCGAATAACTCAAGCTAAAATTACCATTGACTCGACTCAGTCGGTAACAATAATGCAATCTTTGCTATTTATGTACTTTAGGCAAGCTATAAATGTAAATATTGGTTTCAACCCGTTAACATTTCTACAACGTTGGTTCCGAATTTCACGCTGTATGTGTATACCTTTGAAACACAGCGATAGTACATTCCTACATAAGTTGGGTGAACAAAAAAACAATGCAATCGAAGCATAAAGTTAACTTATCTTTGATTAAGTTTTAAATGTTTTTTGGACAAGACACATAGGTGATTCTCTTTTCTTGCCTTTGTTTTCATTTAATGAACAGTTATTTGCTTCCATAAATAATAATAGAAAGTAATACTTTAATAAATTTCTTAAAATACCAAGATCTTACAACTATTAACAAATTTTAATAATTCGGAAATTTTTGAATAGCTTCATTTTGTTTTTAATGTGAAATTGATAGCATAATTATTATTATTAGCACCGCGTCTTACTACCCGTTCGGGTTATACGCACTTACGCTAATGTGTAATGGTAGGGTGATTGAAACCACGGTGGAGGCCTGGCATTCCCCACATTCACAAGATGTCTTGTCAGAAGTGAAGGAAGGGTTTGGTAATCAGATAAATCTCTGCCGGGACCGAGGATTGAACCCCGGCCGCCAGCACAATATAGCATAATTAAAATGAAAGCAATACTACAAACAAGTTATAATATTACCAAAATTTCTAACATAGTATAAAAAAATCTAAACTTTTTAAAGCATTATTTAAAAAGCAGTTTTGTCATCTTTTTTTTTAACCCTTATCTTTTATTATTAATAAAATCTGCAACTTTCATTCAGCTATTACTATTATTTTGCAATCACCAAGTATTTAATTATAACTTAAACAAATTAATTATGAAAGACAGAAGTTTTTTCACGGTTGTGTTTAAATAATAAATAAAAACTAACCTGGATTGTATGGTGATTAAGCTCTTGTGTTTATGAACTCTTCTTGATGATTAGTTTGTTAAAATAATATGTGAACAGCAAGCTAGGTTTTTAGGTATACGATTTATTTTGGCGATTAAGATTAAGTGGTATTTAGGTGCTTGGGTTTTATTTTTTGCGCAGACGATCTGTCATTGCATTATTGGCCCCCTCTCCCCATTATCCCCCCCTATGACGGCACCCAGTGCGGTCACACCATTTGCACCGCCCTAGGGTTGCCCCTGTTGAAGAGTAGCAGGTGTCAGTGGCTTCTCCCTATTTTTCTTTTACCCTTTGAATGGATCATGGAAAGGTGCTTTGAATTAGATTGATGAATCTTGTGGAAATGTTGAGGCAGGCAGCCAGGGGTGCTTCCTTGTAAGGGCAAGGATGTATAGGCAGCTGACCAAGGAGGCTATCCTTTAGGTTGGGAAACTTGAAACAGACAGCCAAGGGCACTTCCCTCAGAGTTTTGAGGAAGACATCTCTGAATATCAAAGTATTGTTTATTATCTCTGATTCTCCAAAAGCATGAATTTAATGTCCCTAAGGCATTTCTCTAGGGAGCACCCTTAACTATCCTTATAAGGTCCATAAACAAACTTAAAAAACCTAACAGATACAAATAGATGCTTACAAACTAATTTACATGCAAGCACGGGATGATATTACAAGACCTAATCTCTACAGTTTCCTAAACTCACAAACTCCTCTTAGGGCGAGGTTCAGTGGCTCACTCGGGGAAGGTTATTCTTGGTCGGTCACTAACAAATGATGCATAGCAAGCTGATACTGTATCTTTGGAATTTGTTCAAATTCCATTTTGCTATTTGTTTCTTTAACATGTTACTATCTAGGTGTCCCATCATTCTTTACTAATTTCCTTTTTCTCCCTTTTATTTCTTTTGGTTTCCTTTTTTAGAAAGTTCTGTTTTGGATTTCACTCTCTCTCCTTATGAGTTTTGATAGAATGAAACATAGTTTGGGGGCTAGGGTCAGTGACAACACCTCTTTGAATGTGCAAGTACACCGCTTATAATTTCACACAAAATAGTACCTATTTCATTTTATTTTAATTAAATAATAAAACCTAATAGAGAATCAATATATTTATTTAGATTGAATTGCTCTGAATTAGCTATGCTCTTGCGCATATCATTCTCTTTACTATTCCACTTGTTAGCTTAACTGCTAACACTGCCCTTCTGTATCTACTATCTTGTGAGTGCGCGCAACCATCTGAGCATGCATATTTTAAAAAGAGAGCTTGTTAAACAACAAAAAAGCTAGCCATTTTTAAAGCATCCTTTTAACATGTGACCTGGTGCACAACTCGATAACGAACTTAGAGATTTGTTTTGGAATAATTAATGTAACTGAAGTGTTGGTACCAAATTTTAATAATTTTTAAAGTGAAATTAATTATTCTTCCTTAAGTCTCACAAAATTAATTATTTATAAACATGAGTTTATGTAAATAGTTGTTTTTTTATTAATTCATAATAATTGTTAATGTGATTTTCTTTATATCAACATGAATTCTGTTCAAAATGTTTAAAAAAAAAGTTTGTATACTCATTACTCAAGAAGAAAAATTAGAAACTAAAAAACTTGGTAGACCTACACCAAATAATATCCTAGAAAAACTGACAAAAACTAAAAATTGTGAATTTACTGTAAAGTTTAACACAGAAACTTACAAAAAACATGGCTGGCAATGTGGTTGAAATGTGAAAAATACATTGTTCTGCTTTCCATGTCTAGGCTTTGGTGGGTACTTATCTTAGACGAATTTAGGCATGACTGATTTAAATAATTTAAGTGAGTGAATAAGAAGCATGAAAAACACTTTTTAAAGATGAACAGTTCCTTAGATTTTGCTTTACAATTTTCCATTTATTAATTTTGTACTTGCTTTATTTTAAGATAGTTAATTATTGTACCTTAACTACAACTAAGTATATTATAATATATACAAATGTAAAATGTTAGCCTAAGTAAAATTATGTATAGATATATATTAAATTGGTAGGGCCTATATAAAAAGTGTCTATAGCAAAATTCAGAATATTTGGATTTATGCACTTATTTTTTTGCTCACGAGCCGCCACTGACTTGGGTGGTAACGATTGATTTTCTTCAAAAGGCAACTATTACCTCTTGGTCCAGTGACAGCAATGTAAAGTGTGAACTGTGTTCTTCTTTTCAACGTAAAGCCATATTTTTAGTTTGTTCCCTTTTACCAGTATATGTTTCTATCCATCTTTCCTGTACCTTCTTCCATGTACAACAAAGCCAAAGAAAAATAATTTTAAACTTGATTTTGGACTCCAACTTGTTAAACAGTCTACTAATATTTATTTTCCTAAATTAAAGAATAAATATATAAACAAATTGTTCAGTTTTGACTGTTAATATAATACATATTAGTTAATTAATTAATTTGTTATTTTGTATTTATAGTAGGGTTGCTTTGATTACTTTGTTGTTTTAATTACCATTGATTATTTTTATTCAATGAGAGAGAGGCTATCCTTTCTCCTAATTAGTCATTTCCTCCCCTCCCCCCATATTTTTGATAGATCTGATTGTTGAGTTTCTTTTTGTTTCTTTTCTCTCAAACAGTTACAGTGTGGGGTTCACCAAGAAGCAATACATGTTTTTTTAGAAAGATAATGATTAATTTGGCTGTTGGGTTTCTTTGGTTATCTTCTTTTGGGGCTGTACTTGTGGTCAGATTTGTGATGTTGTAGTCATGTGAGAGATTTAATTTGGGTGCAAGCATTTTTTTTAAAAGGTGAAATTAATCAACAAGAAAACAGACCTCCAGGGTGATTGTATTGGTTTATATCAGTCTTGGCCAAACTACATTATTTTTTGTGCTACACCAGATGATTTTTTAAAATACTTTTGACTACATCAGTGGGAAATCATTCACTAGTTGCACTAGGCACAATAAATCACAATAAATATAATACTAGACCAGCTTTACTTCACTAACACCAAAAATCAACTTTTAAGACATGTGTGTCATTGGAAAAGTATCCCAAATAAAGATTTCTTTGCACAAAAAATTGTGAACATAACATGTATGTGAAACTTTCTTTTCAAAAATGAATTTAATAGATCTAAATCTCAAACTTCGATGACACATGAAAATCAATTAATAAATGCAACTACCAATATTGAAGTTGATTTTTTTTTAATTGTGTGATTGAAAAGTAAAGCAAATATCACATTGATAATAAAATTAAGAACAAGTAAAATAATTTTTTATGGCATTTTCTTTGTGAAAGATAGTTTTATTTTAAGTGTAGCCCGTAGTATATTGTAATTCATCAAGGTGGCCCACAAATTGAATTGGCAAGGCCTACTTGGATATTTCCTTAAGGTGAGTCTGTCTATTAAATTATTCTTAAATTTTCCAATTATTTTAGAAACCAACTTAAATCAGTGTTTAGTCAAGCTCTCTAATCACCGTGTCATAGAAGGCTTACACTCATGGCTATAAACTAATATCCTCCTCACAGATAGTTCAACGGCTGGTGTCTAGGCAATTGAACAAGTTCAAGGAGGTGGGCAAGATAAGACTTGAATACACAAAACTGCGCAACCATGTGACTGCCCAGGAGGAACTGCGGAAGAGCATTGAGATATTCGGTGATGACCTGTTCCTGATAGACTATGAGCAGCTACGCATGGAGAACCAAAACTTCCTTGAGAAGATTGAGGAACGAGACGAGGAGCTTGAGAGACTCAGGCAGAAGGCAACATCTTCCATCCAGGTGCTGGCCCATGTCAGAGAGAAGGCAGATGCCACAACCTCAGATATCCATGACAAAGTTAAGAGGCTTAACGACACTGATGCTGAGGTTACCTTTGTAAGTGTTGAACAAGCCATTCGAGAATAGTTTTGTCTAAAGGCCTGTGCAGATGAGAAATAACATCTCCATACAGTCAGTGGCAGATATAAATATCTGCGGCCCAAGGCACAATTATAATATGCCCTCGCCATCCCATATTTTTTTTTGCCAAGGGCTTTAGGGAGTTTCACAGGAAAGAGGTGTTAGGATGACGGTAGTGGGGGGGACGGAAGTTATTATTCGAGAAAATATTTCTACGAAAGATAATAAGGCATGTACATTGTACTTGCCATACAGTAGCTTGAGCTTACATTATGAAGAAGGGGAGACTGACGTCAGTTACAAACAATTACAAAGTACAGTTCATTGAAAATAAATATTGTCATTCTGACTTTAAATTGAACTATTTTGATAATGTTAGTCAATAGTTTTTAAACATAATTATTAAAATCAAAATATTATAATAAAAATAATGTCATCTAAAATATGCCGCCCTCTAAAGCTGCCTACCCTAGGCCCATGCCTAGTGGGCCTATAGTGTAAATACGCTTCTGCATATGGTCTGAAAATCTGCAGAAATATAATATTTTATAAGAATCTTAACTACAACACAAGTTAATTCACTAAAGATAGCTCAAGTCTACTTTTCCTCGAATTTGAATCTTAAATTTACCTTCAAATATCCAAAATGTTATTTTTTTGCCTTTAATTTTAATTTTATTTATTACATTCTTTAGTTTATATAAGGATCAGAAATCATTACTATTTTGTTGTTGAAATGTGAATTTATTTTTGGGTAGGTCTAAGTGGTACATTAATTGTTTGGGCTCTGGTTGTTCGGTTTTCCTTTAGTCATATTTGACTAAATCACTGGAACAATGGGTCTAAAAAAATAATTCAGATCCAAAGTTTAAAAAATAGTGTTGTTTTTATAAACATAGAATTTTAAATATCCCAAAGGATTAAAATGATGTTATCGTTATTGTCACCTGTTTCCAGCTTGTGGCCAGACCACTTTAGTAAAATGCCTCAATCTCTCATTCTTGCCCACACCATTTCAGCCTTGTTTCCTCTACTATCTCATGTATTCCCACTCTTTCTCGCATAACTCAATTTTTGTCTCGTTTCTCCTCATGACAGCTAACATGCTCCTCACAAACTTCATTCCCATGGCCTCCACTTTCCTATTCTTTCTTATGTTCAATGTCCTTGTTTCTGCTACATATGTGACTGGGTACAAAGTAAGTATTACACAGTACTTCCTTAAACTTCGCTTCTCCATAGCGTGTCTATTACACACCTTTAGAAAAACTCCTTTTGCTGCCCTCTTCTTATTCTTATAAAAGAATAATTTAAATATAATCCATATTAATACTAATTGTTAATGGAAATTATCTTTGATATGGATATAGTGTGCACTGAGGTACATTCACTTAAATATAGTTAAATAATGACATCTGGTCATGATAATCAAACCCAGGCTCAATTCTCAAATACAGTTGACTATATTTAAATTAGAGATGTGTTGAATCTTATATTTCCCAAATCCGAATCCTAAATTCTATTTTTAAAACCAAATCCAAATCAGATCCTCAAATATTTAAAATATAGTTTAAAAGTTGTTTAACCCATTCCCAGGCGCAAGCGTTGACCATCTTTGTTTGGCCGAACGTTCCCTGGCGCAGGTGCAAATTATCGTTTCAATGCAATAAGTTATTGTAATGCCATCTATCAATGAATCACTGTACTTTTAGCCAGTTTAAATACTTCAAATTGAAGCTACCAGTTAAATGCTATACTATAACTATTAATAAAGTAATTAAGGAGAAAATAGGTGAGCAGCGAAAATATGTGACAGATAAGAGTATACAAATAAAAAATGGACGCAGGAACTGTGTAGATCACTGTGCTAAACATGCGCCAAAGAATGGGTTAAGACTTGATGCCACTGACAAATGCTATTTTTTTGTCCCACTTTTTTTAGTAAATCAATTATATTAATACAATTCTGTGCTTTTTGTGATTTTGTTATTCTTCCAACTACACAAGTCTATATAGTTCCTTTTACCACTTACTTAAAGTCTCCTCATTTAAAAAGTTTGTCATCTAATGCTGCTATGCTAATGACAGATATTCAACAACTATTGAAGTCACCATGTGAAGAAAATTAAACTATGTTTGTATAAAAGTAATACTTGATTTATTTTGTACCAAAACACTGTTTTGCTATAAAAACTGCAATAATACTGCTCTTCTTTTCTCACATTCCCTACATTTACATCTTAAAATTGTTATTTGAAGTCAAGGTTTTCATAATTATTGTATTCAAGGTACTTTTTTTTATGAATCTTGAATTTCTTAAATATTATAATATTCAAGGAATCTTGGATTTGAGTGATACATCTATAATTTATATAAATTGAAGATTAATAATGGTACTAGGTTATTCAAAAGTACAAGGGGGGGTATTAGAAACAATAACTGTCAGTCCGTTTCTTTAACAGAAGAAAGCAAAACACTGACATTGGCAAGAGGGCGATTGTTGTTGCTTGGAACATATGTCTGGCTACTACATACTCTGTTCTATATCTATCAATACATAATATTCATTAAAGTTGCACATTGTTTGCAGTTTTTGACTCAACTAGACCAAGAAAAAACTTGTGGCTACTATGTGTGTGGGGATTTCAAAATGACTTTGACATTTTCATTTTATAAAAGTTGAAATGGTAATAAGATCAGTCTCAAATATATCCACTTTACAGATGTGTTTTATCACTTTATGAAGTTATGTGAATCAACTTGACATACCAAAGTAATAAAATGTATTTGTAAAGTAGATGATTAACTATTTAAAGTTACTTTTCAACTGTTAGTAAAAGATAAAATTATCATTCTTATCCATTTTATCTTTCAATTTCCAAAGCTAATACTCAGTTCTTGTGAGTTGAGAGTATCCATAAATCCTAACATATGCTGGGACATATAGTATGTATTGCATTAAAAGGTTTTATTTAATAAATTGATAAAAATAAGAACACAAACTTTTAAGCAACTAAAGGAGGAAGGATAAAGGAATATGGAAGCATTATACTAAACTGATCAGACCACAGGCTATAAATAGTTGATGAGGATGAAACTAATAATTGAAAATTGAGTGAAAAAATCCCACCCATGGAATGTGGGAAGAATCCAATTAACAAAGGCAAGAACTTCCTTCTGTCTTTTTATAGGAGGAGGAGTCACACACTCATTGAAACATTAATAAAGCAATAAAGTTTCTATATTTCATCATTATTGACTTTATATTGGAAATAGTATGAAAATATCAATTAACAGTTTGAATACACTATACATATTTTAACACAAAGCATGATTATTTTTACATTCTTGATGATTAATAAAATATATCATCTATATCTTATTTGTTGTGTAGGACAAAGCAAAGTAAAACAAAACACAGTGAGACATTTAGAAGGCATTGTTTGTATTCTTGTTTATCAAGGTTCACATACAAAGTGCTCTTATGATTGGGTGAAATTAGTCAAGTTCCAACACTTCCCTTCACTCATTAGAGCTGAGAATACAGTCCAACAATTTGACTCAACGTGGTGTGTCTGAGGCTTACCAAGACCTTTGTAAAAATATCAGCTTCCATGGATTCTGAAGGCTTGTATGTCACAACAATGTCACCGTTTTGAGCCTTCTCCAAATAAAGTTTTCTTTTATACTTATATGCTTTAATGAAGAACTTGTTATTGTAATATTTGTATAATTTCAAGCAGACCTGTTATAAATATTTGGAGGGCATGTTGAGAAGATTCTTTGTCGCTCAGCAGTTGCTTCAAATGCATTGCCTCCTTTGCTGCTTCTGTTAAAGCCATGCCAATGCTCCTTAGAAAAACAATTATTAAATTGACTTAAATAACTTACCGAATGAGAAATATCTGGTCTTGTACCTGTTGTCAGCTACATAAGGGCTTCTTTCAGATTTTGGTGTGGAAATTTTGGTAGGTTTTCAGTTGACACCTTGCTAAATTTTAGTCTTGGAACCATTTGAGTCTTCACAGGATCGCATGTATCCATATTGAATTTATGAAGAATCTCATCAATATAATTCTTCTGTGAAGCTGAAATAGTTCCATTTTTGCAGTCACATTTTATCCTGAGATAATACTGGAGATTTTCCAAATCTCTCATTTCAAACTCGCCCATGAGCTCCTTCTTTACTTGATTTAATTTTTCCTGGCTCTTTGATGCCATGATCACGTTATCTTTATAAATTTCAACCAGCATTTTTTCTCCCCCTTTAATCATAATGTAGATACATGGAACAGATTGTGTAGGGATGAATCCCAATTTAAAAATCTTGGAATCTAATTTACAAAACCATTGGCGTCTCACTTCTTAAGGCGACATACTTTTTCACCATTTAGTTTGCGTAGCTCTTCAAGCATTTTATTGAACTATTTGAACAAGGAGGAGTCTTCACTTTCTTCATACATTATGTTGCAGAGGATCTTTTTCTAGAAATTATGATTTTTGCATAAGTATTATCTTGTTTATATGCCCATTCAGGAAAGCTGTTTAGACATAAAGTTGATTTATTTTAAAATTTGCATAGGCTGCTATCCCAAGAAGAGTTCTGATATAGCTTCATCTCGTGACTGAGGCATACATCTCTCCATAAGTCAGGACCTGGTTTTTATAAGAATTCTTGAGCTACAAGATGTACTTTTCTCCACTCAAGATAACCATTTTGTTTGTGCTTATTTCTTAGTACAATTTTTGAACATATGACATGATCTCCATTTGGTTTTGTCATTGATTACCAAGTATGTTTTATATGAGCCTTAATTTAATTTCTTGTGGCTTCATATCAATCTTACACATCTGTTTCTTCAATAGCTTGACTCATTTCGCATAATGTTGACATGACATAATCATTTGACCTATCGGTTGGTCTAACTATATTTCTTGGTTTTAAACATCTTTGTCCTTCTTCCTTAACTTCTTCTTCCTCGAATCTATCTTGAGTCTCTTCCTTGATGTCTTCTCTTTCATTTGCATCTACATTAGTTTCTTCTAAATTTTCCTAATTTATTATTATTGAATCCTCTTGATTGCTTCTATTTTCTTCTTTTTTCTGCAATAGAGCTCTTTGTTCACAGATTACTTCGCCTAATGGATCACCACTTGAGGATTCTTGTTTGGCGTTAAAGTAGGGCTTGTTAATTATCTAAACATCTCCTGCAATTGGGAGCTTTCTTTGGGATAGCACCCAAACACAATAGGCCTTCAAAAGGCCTTAGATCTGACAAAGATGCCTCCTTTGGTTCTTGAATCAATTGTTCTTCTGCTGGAGTCCTTGTTGTGCACAAACACTTTATAGCCAGAAAATGTGGATGAATCGAAGTTACATGACCAGTCCACTTTAGATATGGAGTTTTTTCTTTCACAATCCTGGTTGGGCTGCAATTCAATAAATAATTTTCACAATAGATGGCATCAGCCCAAAATGAGTGGGGCATATTGGATTCTAGTACCGTAGTAGGCATCTGGCCTTATCTCGCAATGACCTATTTTTACGTTTGGCCAACCCATTTTACTGGGGTGATCCTCTTTTAACTCCGCAATTTGATAAAATTGGTAAAACCCCAAATTTCTATATTCTGCCCTTTCACTATCACTTTGGAGATACTTAATATTTTTTTCTGTAATTTTTTCTACTTTATTTTTGAATTCTTTAAAAGTATTTAAAACTTTATTTTTATTTTTTAGGAAATATATTTTGGTATAGCAATTGCCCTTATTGATAAAAATAACAAAATATCTCGAGCCTTCACGTGAAGCGTGTGCATAGGACCTACAACATCAGAATGTATTATTTCCGGTTTGCCTACGATTTTTGGTTGTTCCCTAGTGGGATAAGGAAGTATAGTAAATTTTCCTTTAATACAACGTTACCCGCCTCAGTGGTGTAGTTGGCTAACGTGCTTGTCGTGTTGAAGCTCGACTGCTGAGGACAGGGAGATTGAGGTTCGAATCTCGGTCGGGTGAACTGGGGGTGGTTTTCCACTCTCCCTCCACGCAAATGCGGGTTCACTTCCTCTAATTCAACCTTCCCAAGTCCTAATCCTTTAGAGTAATTAGTACTTAAAGCGTATAACCCGAACGGGTAGTAAGACACGGTGCTAAATATTATTATTAATACAACGTTCACAATCACCAATACTTTAATTGGTGTTGAAATGTAAAATTTTGTGGAGATTATGTTTTGGGCCAATTTTAAATCAGACTCGTTTATGTGACCCATTTTTTTGTGGCACAATTCAATTTTTTAATTTTTAGAAATTTCTGACTTATTTCCATCAAAATAGTATAGACCATTATATCTAATTGCTTTTACTCTAATGTGAGATTAAGAATGCCTTGGTTAATTGGGTTGGAAAGATTTGAAAATTCCCTTTGGTCTTAATATATGTGTGAGGTTGATCCAAGCACAAAAGACTTCATGGGGGGTGATGGGTGTAGACCTATTGAAAGACATTCTTCAATATTGAAGGAGGATTCCTTGTTTTTTAATCAGCAATCTTTTGTCCTATAATTAGATTTTTTTAATCTCTGGCATTTTATGTTACTTCTATTATTATTTTGCTTACCTTGGACCAGATTGAAAATCTTTGTGATGGGGGTCTAGTGAATTACTTAACAAAAAATGTATCCATTCTTATCTTTGAGGTCATCCTAATGTCTAGAATTTGATTCCTCCATAATCTTAATTTGCCATAAATCAGTAAATTGTTCCTACTTCCAATTGCTATAGGAAGATGTTTGTAGGCAGGGGACAAGCTGTAGGGTATAATTATGCCCTACAGATTGCCATTTATCTCTAACCCCATGTTTTGGAGCTTATTTACAGCATCTGTGAACTCATAGGTGGGTAATTATATCATCTTTGTCCTCTTATGTAGGACTAGTCATTTTAGTAATTGTGACTTTACAAGCAGGAGCTTGACTTTGGTAAACTCTTTTCCATTTGTCCCATAATGATTTAGATGTCACCATTTTTCACCTGTTTCAGTTCTTTAGGGGTTATTACCAATTTATCTGACCTGGCATGTGTGTGTCGGATTTCTGCCATTTATTCTTATCTGATTCTTCTGCAGGTACTGGTGTGTCACCACTCACATAACCCCAAAGTCCACTACAAATGAGGACTGCTTTTGCCTGTATTTCCCATATATCATAATTATTTTTATTTAATGGATCTATTTTATAATTACTAACATTAATTGATGACATTTAAAGCACGACTTTGAGTATATTTGAATAGAAAGCTAACCAACACAAACCGATGAAGTGTTGCAGACACACTATCATGAAATAACAGTCATAATTTCTATTTAAACTTTCACTAGGACTTCATAAACGTTTCTGGGTTCATAACCTATTGAAAATGGTAAGAAAACATCAATTAACGGTTTGAATACATTATGCATGATTATTTTTACATTCTTGATCAGAGCGGTGTTTTTTAAGTAAGGACTATCTCACAATAAAATAGAAACTACTAAATGGTTTTGGGTAATTTTTTTTATCCGATCCTACATATTTTCAGCTACTTTTCAACATAGTTTCCGTTATTTAAACATTTGTGATATCATGAGATAAGTTTTTGTAGACACTTCTCATAGAAGTCAGCTGCCAGCGAGGAAAGCAATTTCTGAACCGTCGTTTTAACTTCGTCGGTGTGTAAATGCATGCCCATAGCTTTATAAATCCCGCGCGTTTACAATTTTCACACTTTCAATACATTTTACAAAAGTTTCAAGGTCATTTCTCTACAAAATTATGTCAAAAAACTTGGACTACAGCAAGTTGTGCTATCGATGGGTTCCAAAGATGCTGACCTTGATGAAACTTTGTTGCACAATCCAGAATAAACGCCATGGTCTGCTGTCTGCCAGTGTGTTGTTGCTTCATGGCAATGCAAGGCCCCACTCTGCTGCTCAAACACAAGCTCTCATCGAAGATATTGGCTGGCAGCAATTGGATGACCCCCCGCTGCCCCTTCAACAGCCCTAACCTTGCACCTAGTGACTACCATCTTTTCCTACATCTGAAAAGGTTCCTCGCCAGCAAGCAATTCTACACCAACGACAAAGGGAAAACGATGGTTCAGGAATGGCTTTCATCGGTGGCGGGGCAGATTTCTATGACTAGGGTCTACAAAAACTTATCTCACAATACGACAATTGTTTGGATAACAATGAACACTACGTTGAAAAGTAGCCAAAGATATATAGACGCGGATAAAATACCCAAAACTATTTAGTAGTTACTACCTATTTTATTGCAAACGGTCCCTATTTAAAAAAACAGCCCTCGTAATTAATAACACACATCATCTATACTTTATTCGTTATGTAGGACAAAGCAAAATAAAATGGAACATTTATACTGCATTTTGTGTCTTCTTGTTTATCAAGGTTCACCTACAAAGTGCTCTATTGAGTGTGTGAAATTAGTCAAGTCTCAACACTTTATCAAACAAAAAGAAACACTTTGAACAAACACTAACACCTACTCCATTTTAAATCATTTAAGAAAAAAAGCCATATTATTATTAGAAACAGTTGGAATGGGGAGCAAAGGTCTTTATTAGATTATACTCCCTTATTGACAAGGAAATAAAAAGGCAGAATGTAAAATTTAAGGTGATACCAAGTGTGTCTCTAGATAGCAACCACTGATTTCCGGGGGCAGACAGTGAGATTGAAATGTAGGAGTAGGAGAAAAGTAGGAAAACAAGAAAGAAGAATAAGGGTGTGGAAGCTTAAAAATGAAGAACAAAGAGAATTGTATTATTTTGAGAAAGGCAAGAAGCTTATGCCCAAGGATGAAATACAAAGTGTAGAGGTGAAATGGGAAAGGTTTAGTAAAAGTTTTGAGGAATCTGCAGAGGAGGTATGTGGGTGGACAAGTGATAAGAGAAAGTGGAAGGAGACACCATGGTGGAACAACAGAGGTAAGGAAGCAGTGGAGGAGTATAACAAAGCATTTAAAAAGTGTTTTAAGCATACAAATGAGGAAAAAGAAGAAGAGCAAAGTGTGTGATACCTGAAGCCAGGAAATGAAGATTGGATGCAAAAATGGACAGCGATATTGAAAAGGGATGTGGAAAAAAGTAAGAGGGTGTTATATAGCTAGGTAAAAAACACTAGAGAGAAAAAAACTTGACATTGAATTATGGATTAAGAAGGGAGACGAAGAAAAGGAACTATGAAGGGGATATTTTGAGAAGATATTCAACCTGAAAGAGGAAGGAGATGAGAGTGAAGCATGAAGAACTATCAAAAGAGGAAGGAGTGGGTCTCAAATGGAAAGAGGTGGAAAATGTGTTAAAGAGGATGAACAAGGAAAAGCATCGGGTGTAAATGAACTGCCTCTGTAAATGAGAAGCAGGAATACAATGTTTATAATTGGTTATACAAGATGCTGATATTGATATTGAAAGAGAACAGGGTATTGGAAGACTGGAATAAGGAAATTAAAGTACCTAGTTTTTAAGAAAGGAGACAGAAAGAAGTGTATGAATTATAGGGGAATAATGCTGATGTGCCACTGTACAAAAGTATATATGAGAAGATACTAGAAAAGTGAATAAGAAACAAAATGGAATGAAGGTGGGGAGAGGAACATCATGGATTTAAGAACAAAAGTTTACAATAGACTTTATCTCTGCTACATGATAGCTGATGGAAATAAGGTCTGGATTTTAGAATGACTTGGCAATGGATATGGAAGGAATATGATAGTATAGATAGAAATAAAGTCTGGAAAGCGATAGAGGAGGTTGGAATGGAAGGAGGAGTTGTAATGAGAGTAAAGAGTATATTTGAGAATAACATGAGTGGTGTTAATACAGATAAATGGTGTACAAAGTGGTTCCAAATAAAAAATGTGGTGAAGCAGGGGGCACTCCCTCTCATCACTACTATTTGTAATGGCAATGGAAATGGCCATGAAAAAAGTGGCAGGAAAACTCTGAGAGGAAAGAATGAAAGCCATGATGTTTGCTGATGATTTCATGGCATGAGGAGAGGGGAAGAAAGAGGAAGTACAGGAACATCTAATAGGAATCAAATGAGGGGTTAAAGAGTGTGAAATTAAATTCAGTATGACAAAGTGTGAAATATTGGTGATGACCAGGAAGAGGATAGGGCCTAGTAAAGTTATTAAGCTGGCTAGAGTAGAGCTGAGAAAGGTACAGCATGTAAAATATCTTGGAAGGATGATTGAGGAGAAGAGTAAAAGCAGAGAGAATCTAGTAAGAAGAGGACAAAAGGGAGAGTTGTTCTATAGGTGTGTAAAAAACCTGCTATGGAAAAGAGAAGTGCCCTTGAAGTGTAGGTAATTGTTGTTTAGGGTGTACTTAGTACCTATCGTCACACATTCAGCAGTAATATTGACATTGAATGTAAGAGAGACTAGGAAAGGGAAGGTCATAGGAATTAAGTTTTTGAGGAGCATGTTAGCTCTTACAAGGAGAAACAGGATTAGTAATTTATGCTACCTGAGAAAAAATGGGGGTCCAAGGAGTATATGAAATAGTAGAGGAAGCAAGGCTGAGATGGTATGGTCATGTAATGAGGATAGAAAAGGAGATAATACCAATGTGAATGATGGGGATGAAATATATTGGGAAACACTGTAAGGGAGACCAATGAAGATGAGAGGAGCAGATAACAGCAAGTGTGCAAGTGAGAAGAGAAGAATAATGGAGGCAATTTAATAAACTGATCTGGCCACAGGCTGGAAACAATTATTGATCATGATGTTTGTTCAAAATGTTTTTCTTCTTCTTTCATTATTTTTGTTTAGTAAAAGCATTAATTACATAATATAAAAACTGTTTGTATTTCAATTTGTTTGTGACTATAAATGAAAAGAAGATATTACCTTCGTGCATTTGATTCTACCCACATATTCTCTTCTTTGTCTTGGTGGGATGTCTTCATTCAATCTATTTTCCCTTATTTTTATCAAATTACATTTATTACAAAATAATTCAGCCATTGAACCTCCTAATTGTACACATATTATAAAAAGATGTATAGATTGGTAGAATCCACTTTTTTAATATTAATACTTTTAGCTATAAATAATGTTTTTTTAAATTTAATCATTATTTTGTTTACATTAACTCTTTAGTAGGCATAGAAAAAATAAATCATAGCATAATGATAACATATTTTTGTACATTCAGTTGAGTATTTCTTAGTTTTTTTGATTATGTTGTGCTAAGCCATAGGTAACATGATAATAGTTTTGTTAAAAAAGTCAGTCAAAAAGATTTTGTTTTAAATCTTATATTTGGGACTTATTTGAATTCTAAAATTTTTAATTTCCTTAAAGAGTTCAATAGGCTAGTAGGACCCAACCCTTTCTTGTGATCTTTGGCATAAATAACTTTTTGGGGAATAAAGGTTTTATAAATTAAGAGTTGAAGAATACCTCAAATTAGTAATATTTTACCAATATAGAGGTATTTAAAACATTGTATTACTTAAGTTGATCCAGTTAAAGATTGAAATATATATGTTTTTAAAAACTTGGTGCATTTTTTTACAGCTGCGAGAACAATTGACCAACCTAAAAAGACGCAGAGATCACTTCCGAGATGAATCCCAGCGTTTGCGTCGTGAAGCAGGGTTGTTAACTGAGACAAGACTTTTGGAAGATTTTGAGGAGAGCATTGAGGAGGCTACTCGCTTATCAGCTCAACTTCAAAACCTCAAGAATTCATACTCCGACCAACAACAAAAGCTAGAAAACATCCGTAAAACTATTGAAGTTATCAAAGCTAAACAAAGATTACCTGCCGTACCACCAGTCACTTCTGGGTTTCCCATCAAGACATCTAAAAAGATATCCACATCATTACCTAAAATTCCACAACAACAAAAAGCGATTTTGCCAGTGTCAAATAGAAAGACTTCATTTATTTATAAGTCAGCATCTAATTCTAGGGAATATTTAGAATTCTATCTTCCAGAGACTGTCGGTCGATTACCACCTGAATCTAGTGTGAAACCAGTTATTTGGTAAAACAGTTGAAAGCATATTATTCATAAATCTGGTGTGAAATCAGTTATTTGGTAAAACAGTTTAAAGCATATTATTCATAAATCCGGTGTGAAATAATTTATTTAGTAAAACAGTTGAAAGCATACTATTCATAAATTGTTTATTATTTTATTTTGTGAATATCAGTGTTTTATTTAATGAACCAGTTTTATTTTAAAATGTGACTACATATCTCCTTAAACAGAGATAATAAGTAATATCAGCAATTTTTATTCATCTGATTTTCTTGTTTCTCAATGATGTCATAATACAAAAATGTATGCATAAAAACCTATAAATATTATTCTTATTAGTATTTTGATATTACCTTACATTATTAATTATCATAAAACTTAATTCATGACTTTTTATGACTTCCATTAGCTATGGACAGTATCTGCTTTTTATTTTATCACTTATCTATGTATGTAAAAAGGTTCAGAATTTCTATATAAGCTATATACAAAACTCAAAAGTAATGTTGGCAAGCATTTTTAAATATTTACACTTTATATGTACGATACAGAGATGATTAAAAATATATACAAACATTTAATGTGTATTTACAAAATTATCTGTTGGGTATTTGAGACAATGTTTTTGGTTATTCTTTTCAAGTGTTGCTGGCACATTTTACAATTATTATAGTGTAAATTTTATTATTAATTAGTATCAATTGATAACATATTTTTAAATTTTACAAAACAATGACCGAAACTTGCCCAATGGGCTTTTCTTGAAGCTTCATTTTATTAAACTGTGAGAAAATTAGAAATTTAATTCATTTTATTTTCATATATTAAATAATAGTTGATCTCGACTAAAGTTTCCTATGTGCTTTCTTTAGACTTTTCTTGTTTTAGATAGATTTAAAAACCAACATAACATATCTACATAATTACAATACATCTTGAAAATTATTTAATATGGTATATTGCTTTATTTCGAAGAAGGCACAGGAAAGATGGCTAGAAGCATATAAAAGGGAACAAACACATTGTTTGTACAATGAAAGGAAGAGCACAGTTTACCAGTGGTGGTTGGTGGACTCTGGAGCTGGGCAAGCAGCCTTGAATTATTTTTTTGCATTAGTCTTGGGAGTATATATAATTTAGAAAAAAATTAACCATAAATCATTAACTAATTTTAAAATTACCATTTTGGGAGTAGAGCAAAAAAATTATAAAAAAAAATTAACTTGAATTTATGAATTAAAACTTATATAAAATGACTGGAAGTAAGTTTCGGAAGATCGGGTGTTGGTCTACCAGTTAAACAGTCTCACTTTTAAAAGCTAAGTCTTAAAAACTTGAAAAAAATTTCACTAATAATTTACTAACTACACATTCCTCACTACCCACACTCATATTGAAAATATAAATTTATATTAAATTAAAATGAATAATATGATATATATAAATTAAAATATAAAAACTAACACTTTAATAAAACAAATTATTACCTGTACAAGACCTGCCAGTAAACACAACTTAAGTACAATTTGAACTGTGCATGCTCCAACATTGACAATGAGCACTAGATGAATATTTACAGTTATTATTTAATTCCACGATAGCAAGAGGCAGTTTAAACTTTGCTTTCATTCTTCCTCTACTGATCGTTTAGGGAACTTATAAGACGTGCATGAGCCTTAGCCTCTTTCCCTCATTTTCAACCATCATTTCATTTGAAGGCCATTAAAGCTTGGTTTGAGATTGCTTTTAGTAAGCTTACAAGCCATCGTGGGCTTCGTGTAAAAGACTCCGTTGGCCTTCCCTCCACACACAAACATTTGGAAAATAAAAAGTTAATTAAAGATTCTGCAAAAATATATTATGTTTAGGATTTTAAAAATATTTAAGTTTTTTAATTTATTTAATAGAATAAGAATTATTTCCCTGAAAGTAGACAAGCAGTGCTTTCAATGCTTACATGGACCGACCACCACTGAGTTTACAATTTACATTTATGTAATGGCTGCCTCTTGAAGACAATCATTTGTTACCGCCCAATCCCCCGGCCTAACGGAACTCATCAGAAGGTAGTGTGAAACATGTAACATGACTTCCTAAAATAGAAAACCAATAAAGATATATTTTCTTCAAGAGGCAGCCACTACCCCTTTGTCCAATGGCAGAAGTGTAAAGTGGGAACTTTTCTTCTTTTCATGGTAAAAGCCATATTGTGTTTGTTCCCTTTTTAATGTTTCTATTGTTCGACACCTTAGCTCACTCAGTAGTGTAGTCGTCCTACTCAACTAAGAGTCCCGGGTTTGACTCCTGGCATAACTGAAAATTTATCATAGATGAAAATATGGGTTTACTTTTTCACAATGATAAATTAATGTCCAGGGACTGGATGTTTTGCCTGTCCTAATCTTAAGTTTGATTATAAGGCATACGAAGCTATGACAGGCCTAGCAAGCCGGCAGTGTAAAATATATAGCCACAGGCTGGAAACAGTAATGGCTGTAATGTTAACCATAGTCTCAATGCACCTTTATAAGTAAAGTAAGCAAAGTAGGTTGGGGGAAAAACTTTGGACAGCAGGGAATTTTGCATGTCAAGAAAATCTCATGTGACACAGCTCTGTCCTAGCTATATAAATTAAATTACAAAACAAAAATCCTTTCTTACCATTAGTGTTAACTTGTATGCACATCAACTAGATAGTTAATACACCTAGGCCTATAGCAATAATATTGATCTCTGGTTTCAACATTTCTCTTGCAAATATTCAGCAAAATAAAGTAATCTAAGATATCAAAAACAATACCATTGAAAAAAGGAACAGGAACAATAATATAAAATGTTTTTTACAATGAAAGGAGGAACAAAGTTCACACTTTACATTGCTACCACTGTACATAGAGGTAATAATGGTTACCCTTCTATACCTCAAACTAGGTTTTATTTTATCAGAAATCTTCAGGATTGATTGTGAAACTTGCATCAAAACTTTCTAAAAGCTTATTTTATTTGTTTCTCTTAAAAAATTTGTTTGTTTGTTTACTCTTTTGGTGAGTTTTGCACGTTTCACACACTCTCTTGAAGAGTTTCGATAGAATGAAACCTAGGGCAAAGGATTGAGCAACAACAAAACATTTTTTACAGAAGGTAGCATTTTTGTTCTTTTATTCATTGGCAGTATTGTAAAGTGTGAACCGAGTTCCTATTTTCACTATAAAAACCATATTGTGCTTGTTCCTTTTATTTGGTCCTACCTTCTTCCCTGCAACATCTTCCATACATAACATTATGTAGGCCTCAAGAAGTGAAAAGATGTTTCCTTTAAAGAGCAATGTGAAAGAAACGTTTACACATCAATTATTTGGATTATCTTCTATGTATTTTTATTGAGAATTAATTTACAATATTGTTAAAAAAATAATTTATTGTGTTAGCTTATAATTATATAAATCTAATAATACGGCATAATCAAATATTTATAAAATCGACTGTCAACTGACTAAACCACATTGTTTAACACAGATAAGACTATCTACAGTAATCATATAATTTATTTGTAACTATTAATACTGTAAAAAAGCTACTTCAATGTGCTGGTATTGTCCCTGACTGGGACTGGCACAAAGTAGCAAACAACAACAAAATAAAATATAATTGTGATAATCATCAAATATGCATTAAACATAAGACACCTTAACTTGCAGAAACTGACTAAATTGTCAAATTTATTCAGAACATTTTGAAGATAAACATATAAAAAGGGGGGATCAAGAAAATCCATATCCATATAACTTTTGTTTAAGTTTAAATTTTTCAAGAAATGTCATTATGATTAAGTCATTACTCATAGCTTACTTGCCAATTATGAACGATTGATTACATAACAGATAGAAGATAATGTGTTTCAAGTCCTTATTAGACTATACATAATTTAACACTTTTTTTTAAGTATAAAATACAGAGTTTCCCAGTTCTCATTTTACCGATTCATTTGAAAGGGGTGTGTACATGAAAAGTAAAGACAAAGAAAGATTTGAAAAAGACATGACATTTTTTCAAAAGGAAAGTTGAGAATTAGTTTAACATTAACACTCTTAAACAATAAATGCAGCAAATTTTTGTAAATCAGGTTGAATTTAAAACTAATTATGTAGATACATGTCCTAATACAACACTTGACCGATATTTTGTATTCTGCCTTTATAAATTATCAAATAGAAAACTACATTTTGGACACAATCAGCCAAATTTGGTTTTAGAAATGTTATACAAAAAATTCAAACATTAGTTTTATTAATAAAATTAAGAGTTTGTCTGTCAGGAGCATTGCGCGATATCTACCTCATGCAGAGGTCTGAAATTTTAAAATGAGTAGCCTTTGTGCACAAACATATGCACCTCAAAGCTGGAATTTTAAATTTTCTATTAGATTTTTCTAGATTAATTAAAAATTGGGTCAGAAGAAATAAAATGAAGAGTTTTTTTCTGTCTGTTTGAAGAAAAAAAAAGTGTTGCCCGGGGTAACCACGCAGTACATTGCGCAGCTACCTCGGGCAAAGCTGGATACTTCTGCTAGTGTATACTATTTAAAATTATTGTGTATTGGCATAAGTACCCGGCTTTGACCAAGGTAACTGTGCAATGCCTTGCTTGGCTACCCTGGGCAACACTTTTTGTTTTTCTTCAAACCGACAAAAAAATATATCTTCATTTTATTTCTTATGACCTAGTTTTATATAATTTAAAAAAATCAAACCAAAATTTTAAATTTCTGACTTTGAGGTGCACATGTTTGTTCAAAAGGACTACTATAATTTCTTAAATTTCAGACCTCTTTGTATGATACATATTGTGCAACGCTCATGATATACCAGGGGTTCTCAAAGGGGGGAGGTGAGGGGG
>CABFVX010006886.1:0-10714 GCA_902151425.1 Timema shepardi
TCCAAGATTAGGAGGGGGTCTAGGAGAGTGCAACGGGTTATCCAAGATTAGGAGGGGGTCTAGGAGAGTGCAACGGGTTATCCAAGACTAGGAGGGCATGGTTCCGAAGACGTTAAGAGGGTTCTGTATGCTTGTACGTGAAACCATGTTGTAATGGTTTTTGAAGAAATCTTCCCATTCACAACATCTGAATACAAAATCCTGTATACTTCCACGCAATTTTGAACCTATTTTCTCAGCTACCTAGACACAACAATATTCTTATTATGTTATATTTTATATCAATTGACAAAACATTAAAAATTAAAAAATTAAAGGAAAAGGCTTTTGGTTTTTTGAGGCCCTAAGTGTGAACTTTTTGCCCCTGTATAGTGATCCGTCACTGCCTTAATAACGTTTCATTGTGAACACTTTTTTTATTTTTATGTATTGTGAATTGTAAGTTATGTGCTATTTTTAATTAGGTATGTGTTAGGCATGAATATAACCCTAGCCCAATGTATGTTATGTTCTTAATGCTAGGAATATTAACTAAAATGCTAGTTATTTTAGTATTGGCTTCTTTAATTTTCACCCATCTTTACTTCTTACATTATGTGATGTTTCTAGGTATGTCATAAATCAATATATGTTGGGGTGATTGGTAGAATTTCCACTTAATCTATTGGTTTTGGTGTTAATTTAATTAGAGATATGATTTAAGACTTTTTCATGGGAATTATAATAGCATTAATTTGTTTATATATTGTTCTAGGTTATAATTATTTATAAAATCATTTATGTTTAAAAATGAGGTAGTTCAATGGCTAAATAATGAAATAGTTAAAATGTGTGTGTGACTACTTATACTATAGAAGACAGAAGAAAGGAAGAAGATGTCACCTTTGTGCATTGGACTCTTCCCACATTTTTCCTCTTTCCCTCGGTGGGCTTTCTTCATCAAATTTACTCTTAATAGTTTCTTTTTTCTTTTTTTAGTTTTATCAATTTCCTTTATTATAAAATTATAAATCACTTATCATTTATTTATATAGCAGAATTAATATATAAAGCATATTCATTTGCACTATGTTTGTGTAATATCTTAAAACTAACTATGATACTACAGATGAGATAAATTTAATAAGTAAAACTAAAGTGAAATCTACAGTGACCGGTTTAACTGTTAAAATTTTATTCAATGCCAGTAGTAAAATAACTAACCTCTTGCTTGGTAAATGCATTTGCACCACATAAAGTTGTTACCCACTTTGGTGGCCACATGGTTTATGGCGTCACTCTCGCAATAGACTAGACTGCCGATTACAGGGGCATCAGAGTTAAAATCCTGGTCGGGTGTATAAAGGAGGGTTTTTTTCCCCCCAAAATTGTTCCACTCTACCTCCATGCAGATGCGGGTACACTTCTTCTAAATTCCCTTTCCCTGTCCATTATTCTTTAGCGTAATTAGTACATATGTATAACCTGAACAGTGAGTAAGACACATTGCTAAAAAAAAACCTCATACTCAATTCCTTGCAAGCAATAGGTTTGTTTATATTTTTATTAATAGCCATAGAAAAATTCTTTAGCCCTGAAACTTTTGTCAAAATATATTTTACTTTGTTTTTAGTAATCAAATTTATCTTATCTGTATTATTATTACTATCAGTACTCTATCAAAATTTACGTTTTCCAAATTTTAACTAACTTTGCTTGTGATAGAAAGGAAAATCTGCAAATTATGTGTGAATGGAAATATTGTTATTGAATTAAGTTGGATTAAACAGCTCAACTTAGCTCTTCACACTTGTATATTTAAGTATTTTTATATTTCATTTTCACAATGTTAACCTAGTCTACTGTATTTATCTGCAATGCAAAGTACAAGTCAAATCCAGATTCCGGTATTCTATAATTTAAAAGTTGGATCAAAAACACATTCATGTTTACATAGATATTCACTTGTTTTACAGTAGAAAGGGGGCTGGGTAAGGGCTTATTTTCCAAATTAGTATCAATAAAATTGATGCGCTAATGTTACAACTTGCTATTAGGTGATATCCAAGAAGCTTTAAAAATAACTACTCCCATATCAACTAGGATTTTGGTTTAAAAGCCTGTCTCATTAAGACCAGCCACTTGTTCTCTGAGAGAAGACCAAGTCTATACTGAAAGGACGGTGAAGGCATATTCTCATTGATACAGTGCTTCAACCTTAGAGAAAACATTAACTCATCATTTAAATGTTTAGATTTTATATCCATAATGCTCTGTAAATAACTGTACATATAACAGGAAATAATTAAATCCTTGGCTATTTAACTGCGATTAAAATAATGACTAAAAGATAATTAAAATATATGTAAGGAATTGAAAGTTCAAACTCAAAAATCACAAAGTTTATTTATGCTTTTATTTGCTCTTCCACAGTAGGGCAAATATTCACGATAGTGTATTCAAATGTCTTAGGAAAACTTAATGCATTATTTTTTGGGTAAAACACAAATATGCCCATACTTAAAGATGGTGGTTAATATTATATGAGTGCCTTAATCATATATTATTTGGAGAAATAGGTAACTATTTCCTGAATGCATAAGAACACCAAGTAACTTTAGTGGTAAAACTTTCCAAGTCAACATGTAAAGAATATCAACACACATGTTGCAAATCATTGTAATTATGGTAGTGTCCTTATGGAGGGAACCACAATTCATTTAATTTAAATTTGAAAAAATTACACCAGGACAAATTAACCAAACCCGGAACCTTTGACTTATCGTTTCATTGATCTACCACTGAGTTACCCAGGATTTGTCCTGTGCTCACTGTCATTGCTGATTCATAGTTAAAGGCTGAGTGTCTGACAATCTTGTATTACATACAGCCCCGCCGAGTCACAGATGGCTGTGCTGTCTGATAGCTCACGATACTATTAGTCGCTCATATGTGGCTCATGATTCCCACACGTCCATCACAGGCACAGGCTTCAACTATGAGTGAAGAATGACCCTGAGCACAAGACAAATCCTGGATATCTCAGTGGTAGAGCATTGGAGCGCTAAGCCAAACATCCCAGATTCGATTCCCATATCCAGTTGTCCTTTTCCAGAATTCACATTTCCGAATGTAACATTCAAATATAATTCTGAAATTTTTACAACTTATCAAATGTCACATATTTGTTTGATAATATAACAAATAAGATAAAGCAAATATAACTACCTCTCCAAGCTTTCATATTTTTGTCACAACTGAATGAATGTCTTCATATTTTAAATATGGCCTTTAACACTTCCTATGATACGTCCTTATATCTGTCTGCCTGGCTTTAAATAAATGTTTGTGACCCCATTGATCATTATAGTAATGTACACTTCAAAGGAAGGCTGTGGCCTTTAATTTGCATGTCATCCCTTTAAAAAGTCCTGGAAAGATTAATATTGACAACAACCTCCCTTCCAATACTATTCGTCAACTTAGTGTTCTCAAAAATGTCATATTCAGGGAAATAAAACATGTTTGTGAAATCGTGAATCAAGTACACTTGGAAATTCTGAAAAATTTTAGTTTATAGATTGATTTTTGAAATCTAATAACTAAATGTTAAGTAACCTAGTTTTTCATTTGTGCTTCTTGATAAACTTTGTATTGATTTTTGAAAATGCATATATACACTTATAAAAAAAAAAGTATATATTTGGTCATCTTTTGGGATGAAAGTGGCAATTGAAAAAAATGTTATGCTATTCTCCTTATTCTTGTTGTGCAGGATTTTGGCTCAAGAATAGTCGTATACATTTTTTTTTTTATAATCCTCTGTGGTAACCTTGGAATATTTTTATTGTTTTTACTACTTTATATTACACTATAGGTTTATTTTTATATTCTTAAAAAAACTCTCAACAATCAATTTTAAGCTCTTAAGACAATATCGTTATATATATGTTTTAAATAACGATAGTTTCAATCATTACTAGGCCAAATACCTGTGATCTAACACAACATGGTTGTAATCTGAGCAGGAAACAAAAGGCTGGCCCTCCATGAAGCCTCATTTTTGTTTGGGGTAGCTCGCCATCTTTATCAAGGTCTGGCACCACACTCATACAATAGCTATTTACCTAACATAATATCAACTGTCTGCAACACAGGATGTTGGATGAATAAATGATTCATATAGGATATCATCGAAACAATGTGTTCTAGAGTAAATTGTTTTTCTTTAGTTAAAAAAAAATTTCTAAAATCCAAGAAATAATTAATATTGTAATCTAAGTTGCAAGTGTCCAAAAATTAATTCAATAGATTGTTGAATAGAATTCATTGTTTTATTTATGAATTTGAACAAAATTTTAACATTAAAAAAAATTCTGTTGTTTAGTAAAGGGCTGTCCTTACATTACACAAAGAGTGAGGAAGGTCCAGTATTTTCTGACTAAATTCAGAAAATATTGAGATGTTTCTCTTCCATTCATTAACTGACCCCACTTTAATACTTTAAATACAATATTAATAGAACTAGAATTATTATCACTAGCTTTATTATAAATCCCCATGTCTAAAAATAATTACTAACTGATTAAATAATCCAGTTTAGCAAATTGTTAAAAAAAAGTACAAGATACGGGATGGGGAGGGGGATAGAGGTGAAGGGTCGAAAATCATTGATAAAATCTTTGCCTAGTTCAAGGACGGCCCCTTACTATGCTTAAATAATATTAGTTATGTTAGTTAAGGATGTTAAAATATGAAATTACAGCTAATCTATCATGAGTGTGACAGTGATCACAATTCATACCTAAATCACAGTGAGATAAAAGACCTAAAAAAATATATATTCTGCTTGAACTGCAAAACTCCTGAACATGAACTAGTCATTTTGAGTTTTAGATTTTGTGTGTAAATAACGTTAAAAACAGAAAGTGTGAATAATGGAAGAGGAAATGCCACCATATCACTTTATAAAATCAGTCTTTGAAATATTCCCCAAAAATTAATCTTTAGCTAAATCATTGGTTCATATCGAATTACCTACTATTCTATACTATTCTTTGGGAAGGTTACAAACAAATCTTTAAAAAGTTTTGTTTCCGTTTCTTTATTTTATACAAAAATCAATCTAATATTGGTACAGTATCCCCATAGCTTTTTTGGTGCTGACTGACAGCTCACAGCTGACTTCTGACAGTCAACATTTAAATATATACCTAAATGTTGACTGTTAGAAGTGACAGCTGCTAAACACATGTCTTTGCAGATAATATGGTTTGGCGTAGGGATACATAATTTGGTCTGGTAACTTTTCAAAGCTGTCAGTCAGCACCAAAGAAGCCATGGGGTTACTGTAGCATGATTAAAAAAAGAAATAAGTGTGATAGTTATCACGGTTTTGTTTTCGTCAGTTCTTGTATACTGGGTTTTATGTTTGACAGAGCTCACATTAAGTTTACAACACTGTTTAGTTTTTCTAAGAGTCAGAGTTGAAGATTTGGTGGTGTTGCGTGTTGCCACGATAGTAGTTGAGAGGGATAGGCTCAGTCTTGCGAGCTTGAAATAAACATGTGCATTCATATGAGCGTATTATATAGATGAATATTATTACAACTTGTAGGCAGTGTTGCCACCGCAAGAAAAAACTATCTCACTTACTTTGGAAAAGGGATTGAAATTAAAAAATGACTTAATTTCTTAGATACTACGCATCCCAGGTTTGAAACCACTGAACTAATGAATATTAAAGATTGTGTTTAAACATTTAATTTGAAAAGCCTAGTCACATTCTTAAATTGTCAGTTATAGTGTTTACACGTGTGAAGTCTGCAAACCTATGACATGTCAAGTCACAATATTGGTTTAAATGTCAAGTATTCTCTTTGACCTTCATTGCCTCTGTGAGTAGTATACACCAAGTTCAGTACAATTTTCATGGAAAAAATTGATGATATTTTACTCTATTATTATTGTTAATTTATGTGTATTGATAATATATATCATAAGTGACGGCTGCAGATCACATGACTTCGCGTATGAATACATGAAAGCCAATCTATTAACTTTTCTAGCTGTCGGATAGAAACCTTCCTCTGAAAAGTGGTGTCTACACAAGTTTATCCTTTCCTCTTCTATTATTTGCAGTAAAATGTCTGGTGTGATAACAACTGTACAACTTTATTGTATTTAGGTATTTTAAGCTAGTTTTCAATTTACAATTACACCTAAGATATTTCATGTATTGTGTGCTTAGTTGGTTTTTTTTTATTGAACTTAGTGTGATCTTGAAATTTTTGGAATGTGGTACAATGACTGTTATTGTAACAATCCACCAAGCCATTTTAAACATGGATGTTTAAATGGTTGTGGTTATATAATCTGCTTGTTGTAAAATGGTTTTGAGTGAATTTCAAGTTATTGTGAGAAATTATGTATTGTAGACTCAATTTCATCTGTGCACTAATACACTAAATCATTATTACATTTGAATATCCAAAAATAGTTTTTGATGAAACATGATCATACTGGATTCAGCAATAATTTACAAACTTTAGACAATCTCTTAGAAATGTATACTTTACCTCAATAATTGCATTTGTTGTAAAATAAATTATTGATTGCATTGAATAGTAGATTGGGCATTTTTAGGAAGAACAGGCCTATCACTGCCAGAATTAATTTAAATTGCTAAAAATTGTGCACTAGCATTTTAGGATTTTGGAAGAAAGGACCTTCCAGAACGTTCTTTTTATCAAAATATTACTATAAAATAAACAACTATTCAGTTACATCCAAAATTATGAATACATCATCACCAGCTTGAAGTGTGACCTAAATCGTTTTCGGCATTCACTGGGACTGCACTCTATTATATTATGTTCGATCGCCAAATAGTTTGGTATTTCACAAATGAGGAATTACATTTTTAATAAATATTACATTAAATAATTTAGATTGGTTTATTGAATCACTTTTTAACTGATCGTGCTATAAAATTTAAGTTAAACAATCCAAATCTGTTGACTGTTAAAAACTTAGGAGGGCCTATTGCAGCTTTATAACGTTTGGCTGTTGAGAACTCAATAGACTTGACTATAGTACCTCCATCGTCATACCTCGTGATGGTGGAAAACGCAGTGCCTCTTTCATTTTGAATCTTTAGGGTGATTGTCAACCCAATGGCCCTCTGGGAAACGGTCAACCAATTTTAATCCAGCGCCCTACAGTTTATCGTCAAGACTGTGACAAGTTTCTCTTGGTGTTCTACCGCTTTCACTTGCTAAAAAAAGTGTTCAATACACAATAAGGGTAGACCTTGAAAACAAGCTCTTTAAAGAGAGGTTGAGTTTTTTTACCCAGCTCATAAACAAATAGTATTGTCCCCTTGTCAATCCATTCTTACTGTCATATTTTGAGTGACAAGGCCAAAATCTCTTATAAGGGGCCATACACCTATAAATTTGGAGAATTTAATATTAAATATTCCATGTTTCAACATCAAAAGCTACAATTTTGTGATATTTACTATGTTTTTCTCACATTCTAGACATGTTTTGGTTTTTTTCTAAATGTTACTTTTTCTCTTCCCATGACCATACATATAAGTTGGGGAGCCAAAAAGACAGCCATATAACAGTAATGCACAGTAATTACTGCTATAACAATGCCAGGCACAACATTGTTAATAGTCTGTGAACCTTTTTTTTTGTTACATAACGTTGGCCGCGACCGGCTACAACTGCAACCAATTGAATTGCACACCAAGTAGGAATTTCGTTTTAACTGCTCTAACTGCTTGATTCTTATATGTGTGATGGGCACGCATCCCTCCACCCACAAACTATTCCTTTTGCGCCTGCGCAATACAATGAGTCGTGTAGGCCACGTCACAGCGCACCCTCCAACCTGTAAATGTTGAGCATGGAGTTGTAAACATAAAAATACCTACTGAATCCACCGAGACAGCTACTTTCATGTACTGTTAGAACAAATGCAGCAACACCTTTGTTGAGATAAAATACCTTACCACCATTTTAATCCAGACTGAACAGATCTTTTGGGCCAGTTTCATAGTCAAATTTAGTACGTCTCAAGTGCGGCGCTACACTAAATACAAGACAACACCTACCTAAACCAGAATTGAATGGGCCAGGTTCCTATGCGAGAACGGCCCATTCCAATTTAGGATTTGCTTTATTGGATCAAGTATGATGGTTTGAAACAATAATGTAGGATTCATAATAGTATTATAAATAAGATAAAGCAGCAAAGAAGTAGTAATTAATAAAAATGGAAAGATAGCATATTAAAACATAATTAACAATGTTTTATACTACTACACATTCATGTGTCTACTTGCAGGACCACTTTAAAATCAACTTTATGTATGAAGATAATGTTAATCCTTCTAATAGCACAGATGAAACTAGGTCCACTGTCTTATTAAGTAGTCACAATGTGATATATTATATCCAATATTGAGTAGATATTGGAATAATATAAATTACTTTTAGATTTTAAACTGTGTATAAATATGTAGTCTACTTTAAGCTGAGGGTTCTTAAACCTCTAAGGGTAATTTTGTTCTACCTGTGTATTTGAAATACCAATTGTGTGCAAATTCAAAATGACAAAATTCTAACAAAATATTTATATTATTATTTGATCATCACACTTAATTTGGTAATTCAGAAGTAGAAATTGCCGAGATGACACAATGACACAAGCATAAACAAACTGGGCTGCAATTCATGTCTAGCTCAATTAATTGGTCTTGCAACATAAACATTGAATACAAATTAATAGCCACAGACATGGCACAAAGATTTTAAAAAATATAAAAAGGATACATTATTTGAATCTATCCACAAAAAATATGCAACCCTAGAAAAACTCTAAACCTAAATCTCTTACGAACCCCATTGTTCAGCTTTCAATCACCAAAGTGTATACTTCATTCACGGTATGATTTACTCTCTGAAAGGTCTTTTTTCATACCAATATCCTACTATATAATAGATTTCTAGTAGGGAAAAAGGCCTTTCATAAAACAATTCCTACAGTGAACGGACTTTATTATTAATAATGAACTAAAGAAACTTAGCAACAGTCTTATGAACCATCCAGTACTTATCACCTAGTGTCGTTAACATACATCTTATTTTTCTTATGGTCCCTTGTGGAAGCAACATGTGGCTGACAGAAAGTTGCATTGGTGTCTCTCTCAACAATATCTACTTTAGCATTGTGATACCTAGCCATGTCAATGGGCTAGCCCACTTACATTCAACTAGTTTCCAACTCGGTGATATATTCCAAACAAAATTGGAATATGATAATCATATCATGCTCTCTCTTTTTATTATCTGTATTTAATTTTAGTGACTTGTACAACTGAAAAAATATTTTTAGTACATAGTGGTTTATTTATTTTATACGATTGATATTAAACATGGATTGTATGCTATATTCATGATACCTTTACACATAACAGGTACCTGCTTAGAACATAGTTTTCATTGTAAAATACATTTGCAATAACTCAGAACAATATTTTGTCACACACAGCAATTTTTTGAGGGGGTGTTATGTCAAATTTTTTGATAGTAAACAAATACTACAAAAATATCAATAAATGCATTGCACACTTTCAGCTTTTAAATACTAGCAATGTTTAGGATTAAACATATGAAGATAAAAGATAAAGTATGAATTGTGGAGAACAAGCCATTTTGGCCATTTACAAATAGAGCTTTGGTAGTAGTGTTATTGAAACCTACATTTGCTCGAGTATTGTCTGGTTGTTGCATTTGTTATTTAAATAAATATATTTCCAAACATATAACAGGTACATTTTCAGTCAGGCATGGGAATTAGTTGAATTACATTCTGTTTTTGTTACATTTTGAATAAAATATGTTTTCATGTGGAGAGTACTGTACCTTTGGCGAAAAATTTAACATTGTCATAAATCAGAAATTTTTAGCATAATTTTCTATGAAAACTGTTTTTCCACATTTAGATTTGTGTTGGGTCATTATTTGCCATTCAGTCGAATTTGTATTGTTTGGAATATATTTTTCCCTAATAACTGATTAAGTTGTGCATTCTTATATTCATGTAATGTTCATTATTATGACTGGGTGACACTGTTAAAATTATATGGGCGGGCACATTAGTGTTTGTATTAATATGCTAATTAACAAAACTGGAAAAAAAAACTTCTCTATGGGGAAATGGTATTTTTGTAGAGTTGAAAATAAATAACTTAGTTTAATCAAATTAAATTTAAATCTTGTTACTTTTAATTACAAAAGTGAGGAAAGGTGATGAAACTAAAATATTGATTGGAAACCAGATTAAGTCCACTTTTCCTTTCATTATTTTAAATTAAGTTATCAAGACTTGTTCCCTTTTCTATAGGTCATATCTCACTATACAAGTTTATTTTTACATACTTTCCTCCCTTTTCATATTTTAAATATCACTTCAAGATTCCTAACACCTTTATTTTATTGTTATCTTGCCTAATACTGAAATATTTTGCCTTCATTTTATGAATATGCATATACAGTGTGGGACCAACTTCAGTGGTAGACAGCAGACATAAAAAAATGTTCACACAGACATGTGTCCCATTTGACATTGTTTCTGAGCTATAGTCATGTTTGTAATTAAGTAATGTGGAGCTGATTAGCATTGAAGAAAGTGCACAAAATTACACCCCCCCCCCCCCCCC
>CABFVX010006886.1:10742-35859 GCA_902151425.1 Timema shepardi
CAGAGACCTAACTGCAAGCCTGCAATCGTCATTTCGTAAAATGCAGCACACACTCAAAAATTCAAGGTGTTTGACAATATAAACAAGTGGTTTTTAAGTGGCCCCAACAAATAAAAATCTGATTTATTTAGGTCTGGAGAATGTGCAGGTCAAAAATTAGGTCCTTTCCGAGTCAAGACAAGACCTATCCATTTGTTAGAAAATCGTTTTCTCAACCAATATCTGGCTACTTAGCTAAAGTGTGACAGCACAGTAAACAGCTTAGTGGAATCGCTTTACTATAACTCTGAAACAAGACGCGTTTATATCAACATTTTCATTGTGTCTTATCCACCACTGAAGTTAGTCCCACGTGTTACTCTACACCTTGTATATAATAGAGGGATTATACTGCATCCTATGTATACATTTGCTGATAAATGAATTTCCACTTTGGTTTGTCTTTACACATCTTAGTATCCGTCCTTAAAATATTCAGCTTGAAAGGATAAATATTACCTTCACAATTTTATTATTGCTAAGCCAAGTCCATCCTTGTATCGTATCACTGAGTGCTGAAGTGGTTGATGATACACACGGATAAGGCTAAGACCAAATTTCGGCCAGTGTGATCCTGCTTCATTTACAATTATTAACGATACACATGTCCCTGACCCACAACAATGTTTGGTTTGGCACAAGTTCAGGCATGTCATATCCTGTAGCTCCCTTTAATGCAGCAGTGAAATACATGAGAAGCCGGGCACAGCGATCTGATATAAGTATCGTTCGCATAATCTTGTCCTATCCAAAACAAACGCACTCAAGAATCTCATAAAAAAGTAGAGCCAGAACTATTTATCACACTTACATCAAATATATGAACTATATTAAAGTGATATATCATGGAAAGTGGTCTTATCATCACTAGCTATTTCCGTTTCACCTTAGAGGGCCACCCGGCACATTCTTTTCCATTGCTGTCGAATCTCTCCAAGCTTCTCCCTCTGCGACACATCTACAGTTCACACCTTTAACATTCATGCACTTCTGTGCTTGGTACATCCTTCTCATCTGTTTGTCAATGTCTATGATATAGCTAAAAATCGATATAAATTAGAGTTCAGTTTAACACTAATATTATGGTAAAACAGGGATATCTTAGTGGTACTGGAGTAAAATTTGTGTACATAAAAAACCCAACCCCTTTTCACTGTCACAGACACTTTCAGGTTATGTGAGTGTGATTGATGGTTATTCCTCCTAATTTTAACCAGGATTTACCCTTCTGCTCTATTCCATATAACCTTTACACTCGTAAAATAATTGAAACCATTCAAAATGTCATATTTTGTAGTGGGAATGGTAACCAATAGTTGATATATATAGAATGCCTATCAAAACAATATTAGTAAATATTTTGAAAATAACTTTTTGTAAAATAAAATTTGACAACATTTTAACTTAACTAAATCTTTCTATTTCAAAAACCAGATCTATTGCTTTGGATACATTATCTACTATGAAATTGGGTAAGCATAAGTTATCTTCAACAGGAAGAAAGTCTCTGGGAGAGTGATTCAATGAATTCATTGGGTGGTTCTGGGAATATACTCCAGTCTGAAACAAAAAAATTTAGTTGAAATATAATAATTAATAAAATGTAAGAAAAATAGTATATAAAATTTGATTTGTCCATTTTCTTATAAATATGAGTAAACTATGCAAAAGTTTAGTAAGCAAACAACAGATGCAAACTCTTGAGAATATTTTGTATGATTAAATATTGATATTTCAAAATTCTGTTTATTATTCGTGAAGAGATGGGGGTGGGGGAATTGATTGTTCCTACCCCCTGAACCTTTTCTTAAAGAAATAATTAATATTTATTTAGCATGATATTGCGTCAATGATGTGGACAAACATCAGCAAAGCATTTCTCATAAGAATATAAATGTAAGACCGCAACATTGTTACAAGGGTTGAAACAGGGATTTTTTTATCACTTGGAAAATGATAAATTGTAAAATTATTCATGTCTGACATTTAAGCTCAATAAAGAGCACAGCTGTCTTCTAATCTCGTTAGTATCAGATCTGATTGCTGGCAAGGCCCAAAAATTTATCAATTATAAATTGACACATTCATCAACATTCCCAAACCAACTTAAGATGCTTCTTTCCCATTGACATATTGTATCCCCTTTCAAACCTCACTCCTTCAGCTCCCATTCATCACGGACTGTCCATACGGGTTTTCACACAAACATTTCTTAGATATCTCATTCCAACCACATTCGCCTTCCTCGTGTGTTTCTCCTGACAACCCAATGCTTTACATCCATAAAACAATGTTGGCATTAACACACTTTTATATACTGCCATCTTTGCCTCTTTCAATACTTCATTCTTTGCAATAGTCCACATGCATCCAACTACTTTGTGAGATGCATTCGGCCATATGTTGATTATACCACCTATCCTTTAATTTTTACAGAATATTCTACACAAATACTTAAAATCATTCACTTGTACTAACAATACATACCAAGCTGACCATAATTTCCTGATACTACTTTATCAAAAACGATCACCTTAGTTTAAGATACATTTATACTCAAGATTCACATTGTCCATTTGCTCACCAACCGCGTCCTCACAAGCATCCATTGCATTCTTATCCATGGTGACATAACACAACCTTGTCTAACCCCGTTCAATATCAAACGATTTGCTCAAAGATCCAGCCACCCTAAAGCACACTCAACTTCTATCATACACCGCCATAATTGTATTTACTAACCAAATATCCACACCATACTCTTTCAGAACATTCCATAACATACTCCTATTCCCACGGATGTATGCTTTCTTTAGATCAACGAGTTCACATTAAATGTTCTTCCTTACTTCCATAAAGTTCTCAATCACTTGCTGCAATGCAAATATCTGGTCTGCAACCTCTATCTGACTTGAAACCACATTGCACACCCCAAATCTTGTCAGAAGTTTTTTTTTCCCTAACCCTTTCTATAAAAACTTTGCCTGGAATATTCAAACTTATTGCCCTATATTTCTTACAGTCACTCTTAATGCCTTTTCTTTTGTACAAAGGAATAGTGACAGCATTCTTACAGTTATTAAGAACATTTGGAATCCCAACAGAGCGAGTAGTACCATGCCCCCACACTTAAGCTTTCCACTTGTGATCCCATCTACGCCTGCAGCTTTGTCATTCTTTAACACTTTCATAACGTTTAACACCTCAGTCTCAGTCATTCTTTCATAGCACTTTCTCTACATTTTAGACATACAATTACCCAACATACTACTTCCATCACTCTTTGGTAAGATTTTCACCCAGATCATCCCACCACATTCATTCTGAATGCCGTAGGTTTTTACTTGCACTCCTTGTTTCATTCTCTCTGCCCACTTCTAGAACAGCTTATTTTCTTCAAAATCATTCTGCATTATTTCCTTCAATGTTAGATTTATAAGCTATTTGGACTTTTTAATTATATTATATTCGAAAATATCGGAGGGGAGAGAAATAAATCCAGGTGGGGGCGACAATCACTCCTCCCCTTCCCCCTGAAACCCTACTCCCCAGTTCTGCCACCAATGGGTATATTTTTATACTTGGGAGTGAGGACCGACATGTGTAAGTTTCTAAATATTAAACAAAACTCAAATCACTTAATGTATTTAATCCCTGGCCTTGATTACCATAAAAATTAGCTACAGATAGCTTTTATAGGCATTTAAAATTCATAAATTTCCTTTGCCTTTAGCCTTTGGGAGGCAGCTCCACTTTAATTATTAAACCTACTATGGCCTTGGTCTAATTATTTAATATTCACTTCTTTTAGAAATAAAGAATGAGTTATTACCTTGACAAGAATACTGAGACATGAATCAACCCCATCACTGTCATGAGGCTCTTCTGCTAAAATCAAATTTTGTATTCTTTGATGATGTTGCTTGCCTTTTGAAGATAAATGTTTCGCCAAGTATCTGTTGTACAAGTTAGCACCAAACACATCTGTACAAATGTTGTCACTGAAAATCAATAAGATTAAGATTATATATGTCATGTTTACATAATTCAAATAATAATGGATTAATTTGAATTGGTTGAAAAAATAACAACTAGACATGAATCAAACCCAGGCTTTCCACGCCAATGCTCTACCACTGAGCTATTCAGGAATGCCTCCCATGCTCAGGGTCATTCTTCATTTATAGTATAAGGCTGAGTCTGTGATGAAGGTGTGCATATCAGCTACATATAAATGATAAAATGAATAACAGCCCTCCCAAGTCGCAGATGGCTGTGGAATCTTCTAACTCACAATAAATTTGAGTGTTCATATGTAGATGATGAGTTACACATGTCCATCAAATACTCAGCCTAAGCTATGGGTGAAGAATTATCACTGAGCACAGAACAAATTCTGGATAACTCAGTGGTAGAGCACTGGCACGCTAAGCCATAGATTCCAGGGAACTTTATATAACGCTTAAATATTAACAGATATTTAACCAATATTGGAATAAACAATCTTACTATCTGTTAAATATTGTTTTAACCATAATTTCAGGAAGCTGTATAATTAACAGAAATGAAATATTTGGTATGGAATTTGTTATTATAATTTCTCTCTGGGCTCTCAAATGGTGGCTAGTTTAACTGACTAGATGGTCTAAGCTCTAAGTGTTAGCTTCTAGCTACAATACTGAGAACTTCTAACATCTATGTCTGCTAGCACAACAAAGGTGTGAAAAAAGAAGTGGAACTGGCACTAGTAATTATATCTTAACACTTTAAAAAATAACTAGGTTTAAAAGATACCCAAAAGAAAGGAATTCTTTAAAATTCCAACTTTTGGTGAGGCTAGACACGAAACTTGTATTTTACTAGTATAAGAAAGATTAAAGTAAATATTTGTTTATCAGCCTATTGTATTGCAATTACTTACTCCCCATTAGGTGACACAAATAATGTTTATCGATTGAACAAAATAGCATGAAATGCAATTCAATAACAAGATATATGCATAAAAAAGATTTATTTAATATATAAGTAAATGTTTGAAAAACAATCAACTTTTTTGAATTATTACTAAAATTATAAGAATAAAACTAGCTTTGTAAAATTTGTTTTAAACTGTAAATGTATTAAAATTGCATTATTTTTAAATATTTTATGTAGCTACCTTTTAACCATAATTGTACTATTTTTTAAATTATTTCTTTTTATAAAATGTAATGTTTATAACAGGGTGTCTAATAAGTTGAAGAAACAAAAATTAGTGACTTTTTGGTGACTTTTTTTAACCACATAATTCCTTCGGTAAACTTTTGAACATTATATAATGCATATATAGGTATAATGCACTCACACACAACATTAAATTTTAACTATATGGCGAACATTTAACCTTGTCCTTGGTATAGTGGTAAAAACAATTAAGCAACTTGAGGCTAGCGCATGGCATCATGGGTAGTGGGTGGCACAGCTTTTGATGAGTTTGCATTGTTGCGATGCGTGCAGAATTCAAACAAACATATTTTTGTAACTTTGTGACCAAAATTTTGAAAATTTGTGACTTTTTAGGGACTTTCATAACTTTATTTTGCTATTAGTGACTTTTGTGACCCAGTAGACTCCCTGTTTAAACAAATTTTATATTCAGTGAAATCTCTCAATAGCGCACACCTTCTGGGATTAAAAATGTCCGTTATTTGGAAAAATATACTTTTTTAAATCATACTTCTTGAACATAGTTTAAGCTATTTGAACCTATATATTGTGAATATTAGCAACAATCTAATTACTGCATTACAGTATTTTATGCAGGATAATTATGACTAATGAATAAATAGTGTAAATAGCTTACTGTAGAGATTGCATTATACACAGAATAAACAAATGAAATTAAATATGAACATTAGACCTTATACACTGTATATGTGCGTACTAGCACAGACAATTGCTGGTGACGGGTCACACTTCAATATAGACAATGGCATTCCTAACATTCCCACAATAAAATACTGTATATGGACTGGTGTTTTCAATTTTTGTCCGCTGTTTAAAAATATTTACACATAAATATGTGTTTCTAGAAATGTTGAGATTTCACTGTATAGCTAAATATAAGATAAAAAGAAAATTAAATATGATAGCTGCATTATTACAAAGGATGATATTATACTTCTTACCCAACTACATAGAGCCTTTTAAGCCTGTCATGTTTATCTATAGACTTGGCTTGACTTAAAGCCAAGCGATGAGCATGGTAATACGTGATTTCACTTGGTTTCCCAATCAATGCCGAATATATAAGATTATGACCTGTTATTTTCTTATACAAATGCTCTAAGCATAGCAAAAATGCACCATGTCCAAATCTAAAAAGAAAATACAAATACATGAACACATAAAAAAGTAAATTTAGTAAAGTAATTGATGGGAAAATAGTTCAAATCTATTTTTAATAGCATAATGAAACTAAACTAAGATAAATAGATGTAATGAAAGAACTAGTCTCATGAGAGTTGAGTCTTAGTAAGTAAATTCATGGGAAGAGGTCTTAGTAAGTAAATTCATGGGAAGAGGAAAATTGAGAATTTTTATAAACTAAAAGACTTAAAAGTCTATTGGAAAAAGCACAAACGCAGATAAAATTACTATTTTTTTAATTTTATGAAATCAAAATTGTTCTAAAACTATTTAAATTGTCGGCTTTCTAGAAAATTAAAAACTAGAATTTTTTATTGTTTTGAACACTTTTTGGATATCTTATATAAAATGCATTACATACTACATGTACATATTCTCCTTTAGCAAAATAGGAGCAAACCACCCAAAAATTGGAAGTAGATTTATTTTGGTGGGTTATTTAGTTTTCAACTTCCAAGCAGTAGGTTATGACAAACACAACTTATAATAGGACAGCAAAATTAAATATTAGGTTGAGTCTGAAATATGTATGTGTTCTCTTGTGGATATATTGCCTAGCCACGAAAAAACATCTAACCTAAGATAATTTGGTGAAGAAGGCGAATTTTAAGGAAATGCACCTTAACTCTTCTGGAGAGAGGATATAAAAACTACACGGTGTAAAAAAACACCCGTGTCAATGATCAAATTAGGGCCTCCTAAATGAGTTTAACCCAATAAAAAAATTGGCTCATACACAAATACCTTATTTAAAGCATCACTTTTTTTTATGTTGAGTTACTTACAACTCCTAGGTAGGATATAAAGAAACATCTTAAGTCACAATCGCAAGATTAAAATTATGTGAAAGTCACACTATTAAATGTTAAAACTTTAAAATCAAACTATCACAATTATGTTGTAGACGATCTTACCAAAAAATCTGGCCACACTGTTGCAAGACTTCCACCTTACCACTCTAATCTAAATCCTATTGAATTGGTGTGAAGTCAAGTATTATTACTATTAGCACCGCGTCTTACTACACATTCGGGTTATACGCACTCACGCTAATGTGTAATGGTAGGGTGATTGTGAGAGGACCTACAGTTTAACGTGGAATCCGAACCACGGTGGAGGCCTGGCATTCCTGAAGTCAAGTAAAGGGATAAAGACATAATAAAACTTGTAAGCTGTGAGAAGTGCGTGGTTTAGTTGACACCCGACTGTCTGAGGTCACGCCATCAAAGTGGTGAGCTTGAATTGAACATGTAATTAAGGAGGACAAGATGTGGCTATTGGATGTTTTAGCTGATAATGTTGTTGACCGTATGGTTATAAATACTTTAGATGACAGTGAGAGCACCCGAGGACGATAGGAAAGAGTCTGACTCCAGTCTCAGTGGAATTGAACCTTTATCCGACAGTGATTAGGTGCCCGCTTCCTACACTCTTCTAAGTAATTTAGTATAATTTTGCATAATTGTTGCATACTATTTTAGAATAAAATAATAGATATAAAAATTTAAAATCAAAAAATCCCCCCACCCCCCCTTCTTTGCTATGGTACTAACTATACATGGTCGCACCTGTTTAAAATATGTCATTGGTGTTCCACCAATCATGTAGGTCCTTTGCGGAGTGATATGGGAATATTTGTTTACTTCAGGTCTTAGGTTAGAATGAACCAATAACAGTTTAAAATTGTAAACCCTTAAGAAATAGTTCAGTAGGAGCAAACTATGAAACCCTTTTATGTAATTAAGTAGTCACTTAAAATATCCCTTTTTCTTTATATGTTATAAGAGACTACTTCACGCTTGGTCCAATTATTATGGACCGCTGGAATAAATTCTTAATACAATGCGGGTACATTTAACAATGTCAAGAGCAGTAATTATAACTTTCATATACTTATTTGTTTTTATTTTACCTTGGCATACATGCTTCCGCCATCCATTGAAGATCCATATTGCATGCAAGTAGTGGTATGTGTGGATGATTGTCTTGACTAGGAGCCTTATTCGGATGTCCGTTGGTCATTAGTAGATCAACAAGTAATTGAAGAGCAGTCTCCCACCTCACTGGCTCACCAAACAAGACCACAGCCTCGATACGAGGGAAATAGTCACCTAATGTACATGGCTAAATCAGAAACAATAAGAAAACGTGTGGTAAAGTAAAGCTACAATATATTAAATTTGGTCCCTTTTAATTAATGTCCTCTGGGTTCATATGCACTATCTTAGCCAACAAACAGTGGTCACTCGGTTGGTATGGCTCGATTACGGGCTGATGCCATGGAGTTATTTTAAAATATAATATTAACATTTCCATGAAGTATTATTGTGTAATGTGTTTATAGTACAGTACATTATAGTTCAGTACCAACAGTTATAAGAATAACCCAACAAAATAACTCAAATGGCTCATCTAAGTACCGCAAACGATATATATATATATATATATCTATATATATGCAGAGCGTCTTACTACCTGTTAAGGTGTATGAGTAAGGGATGCAGAAGGTTGAATTTAGAGGAAGTGTACCTAAATTTGGTGGAGGAAGAGTGGAGACCGATTCGGGGGAAACCACCCTCAGTATACTCGACCAGGATTCAAACCTTGATCTCCCTGTCATCGGCAGTCCCGTCTATTGTGAGAGTGATGCCTTATACCATGCGACCACCGAAGCAGGTCAAAATATAAATGATAAGACTGTTGGAACTAAAATGTATGGCTATAGAGCTGTGTGGAGGAAGAACCCTTCAAATGTAAACTGATTTTTTTAAAAGGTTATATGGGGTGTTAACAACCAAATATAATGTACAAAATATCATTTATTTGAAATAAATTCCTTGGAGTATTAAATAAGTATGTATCACAATATTTATAGTTACAAGTTAATCCAGAAATAAATAAAATGAAAAATAAAAATAATTAAAATTTGTATGGCCTGAACAGGTAAGTAAAATACGGTTCTAAGAAACATACTAATATTAAAAACTAATTAAATGTATGACTAGCGATATTTGAAATTACCTCATCTCATGTGAGCTATTGGAAAAAATGTTTGTGATCATCTAATACCACCACTCACTGCCCATCTCCTTCCTAAGAATGTTTGTGATCATCTAATACCACCACTCACTGCCCATCTCCTTCCTAAGAATGTTTGTGATCATCTAATACCACAACTCACTGCCCATCTCCTTCCTAAGAATTGTAGTGTGTTCTATGAATAGTATATACATTTTTTTTGCGATTTAGAAATAAAAAAAATTACCATCTTGCCGATTTTAATATTAAAATTATAATTATTAAGATTAGGTACTATATATAATGTAAGTGAGATAGTAAATGAGACCCGAACACTTTAATATTTTGGACATGTGTTACTAATGATTTTATTGTAAAAGTCTACATATGGTGAATAATATTGCAATGATTTAGTTTGACTGCTAAGAAAAATGTTAAGAAGGCAAAGCGAATTACTCATCTACTAAATAATTACCACAGAAATACGGTGAGTATTGTCGACAGCATCCAGCACAGGGAAGATATTTCTAAACTGGTCCATAGTAATAACATTTTTAAATCCCAAACTCTTAGCGATCTCCACGATGGGGCCTTGCCCCGAAACCAAAACATGTTTATCATGATACTGATGAAACATCTTCAATGGAGAATGGGCCATAACTATTTGGTCTTCACTAATCTGAAAGACAATAGACGTTTATCAAATGTCAACATCTTGCGATGCTTAGGAATGCAGGACGAAATTAAGGATGTCAACTCAATCTTGATTTTCTTGAATTGTGTTCATAGGTTTGAAAAATATGTTTTCATATGAACATCATGGTATTTTCGCAAAAATTGTCATAGTCTTACTTTGATTTTATAAATAATATGAAATCCAAGTTAAAGATTATATGTGTGAAACAATAACTGTTGTATCATAAAAATCATCAAAATGTGGGCATGATTTAGAAAACAAACATCATAAATAATGTGAAATGTTACAATTGGATAGATTAACTTTAAAAATATAATTTGGTTTTCATAATTGAACTATAAAAATAAGTTTTATTGGCTAGTGCCATATGAAACTATCCACATTTTTATAGTTGTGTTAAATCTAAGCTAAATTAAATATTTAATTATTTATGCAAACATAGAACATGTGTGATGACTGAATAATATAATTGTTTCAAGTATCTGTAATGCCCAATTACAAAACTAACATTGATAAGATTATAAGGTAAAATTTATTTTCCATACAAACCTTTAATCCAAGCCATTCTGAAAGAAGATTTGCTTTTTCAATGCAAAGAGCATTGCCTGCATTAGTCACAAATACAGTAGGAACTCGAAACTTTCCATTGCTATCCACCAATTTTTGAAACGCTTCTTTGGCCATTGGAAGAACTTTTTTACCTCTCACGATGACACCATCAATATCAAACATCAGCCCAAATGATGACTTCTCAATCTGTAAAAAATATACACTTTGTTGTACAGTATAAAATAAAACTTGTTTCAAATTACTTACGAGTTTTAGTAATAGTGTGTACAAGTTACTTATCCCAAAAGAATGAGCTGTAAGTTGATCAAATGGGAAACTAGAAACTCTCGCCAAGAATAAATAAAAGATTAAAGCAGAATTTGTAAGAATATAGAAGAGCGATTTCAATAATCTATTAAACATAGCGTTGACATAAGCTCTAGAGTAAATGTGTTATTTTTATAGAGCAAATATAAATAGTTAAGAATCACCTGTTATTTTATTCTGATACCATCCAGTATTTCATGATAATGTAAAACTTTTACTACACAGAAATTTTCGTGTGTGTAAAGTAATGTAAACAGTACACATAATACCAAGACAAATGTGATACAGGAATGAATAATATTTAAAAAAAACAGTTGCCATTACTTATATTTATAGCAGTGGTTAAGGATGCAGACATATATTGCGTTAATTATTAGTATTAAAATTGGAGCAAGACCATAGAATTGTGTATGTTTTAATGCGGGTGTTGAGACGACATGCAATAAGGGCATACAAGCTTTGATATATCAGGGTTGACACTATTTCCTTGTCAGAGAATTCCCTGTTTTTTCCAGAAGGAGTTCCCATTTTTACAAACACTTTTGAACTAGATTATTTTTACAAAATTGTCTCATGTGAAATTATGTTTCTAATGTTTAAAACAAGATGTATTAAGCTTGATGGGGAAATTTATTTTTTACGGAATCCAATAACTCTAGGGAAGTGGGTTGTTGGTCATCGGAAGTAGCATGAAGCATTATTTCTTGTTCAAATCAAATACAGGTTGAGGTTTTTTTTTACAAAGCAATGGGGGAAGAGTTTGACATTTATATTTTAAAATTAGCATTGGTACTAGTTGCTCAATTGTATATCTTACATGCATAAGAGAAGAACATTTTGATGGGATGAGTGTGAGATTAAGAGACAGGAAGAGAGCTAAGCATGCACAGGCAGCATTTGACAAATACCCGACTCAACTCGGTCAGCCTCATCTTAATCTGTTGAACATGCACACAAAGACAGTAAACACACATTATTTTAATAATCAGAATATATGTGTTAAGATCATTATACATAGTAGTTCAGTTAACTATTTCCTCTATATCACTTTTTTTAATATGCAAGCGACTCAATCAAAAATTGGATCCCTTTTTAGCACAAAAAAAAAGTATTCACATTGAAAATGAAATCAATGAAAAATTGAACTAATAAATGATACTTCCTTCTCCATTTTTGCTCATATTATTATTATTAGCACCGCGTCTTAATACCCGTTCGGGTTATACGCACTTATGCTAATGTGTAATGGTAGGGTGATTGTGAGATGAAATGGAGGACCTACAGTTTAACGTGGAATCCGAACCACGGTGTAGGCCTGGCATTCCCCACATTCACAAGATGTCTTGTCAGAGGTGAAGGAAGGGTTTGGTAATCAGATAAATCTGTGGCGGGACCGAGGATTGAACCCCGGCCACCAGCACAGAAGTCTGACACCTTACCCCTAGACCGCCAGGTCACCCCTCTTTTTGCTCATAGTATCTGCATATTTTACTGATGAGATTTTAAATTTGCGTTATAGCTACTATGGGTGTTTAGAAAGTAAGGGACAATTGATCAATGCAGCTGTATTGCGGGTGCGGCCCATTGGTGCAGGTCACGGTGATAAAGGGGTTCATTATTGAGTGACACCTAAGTTTTTAGAGCACTGTGATTATTTGCGATAGTATAAGAGTGCTTTAAAATGAACATTAATATAAATAATCCTGCTGGTCGGTGATTGGTAGGGAAAACTTTGGTGAAGTTGAAAAATACAAATAAAATATCTAGAGAATAAAAATCATAACCACTGAAAAATTAAATAAATTCCAAAGGGAAGAAAGAGGATCAAAATGTGACATGATCTTGAACTCAGAACCTAGAACAACAAAATCAGACGCCAATCGGGTAGATTATTTCATAATTGATTAGTATCCACGCAAATAAATATATTTTTTTCCAAATATCATGGTTTGATCATCTTTCTTAGTTTTTGCCAATTATTGTTATTTATTTTGTCTTCAGAACCATAATGTGTTGGTTTATCTATTTTGGTACAGATTCTATATTTTCATCGTCTTGATTTCAGCAAAGTTTATAGTTTGTGTAAAACCATTAGAACTATGATTTTTTATTTTTGTTTCTTGTATATCTTTGTTGAATTATTAGTTTTTTTTATTTCCGATTTGTTTTTGCTAATCTAATTTGCTGAATTCTTTTGCCAATTAATATTCTACTAAGCAATGGAAAAAGTCTTGAAAAATATATTCTAGACACTTTATCTGAAGAATTAAAGTTTTGCACACTGTATAATATACAATTACTGAATTCATTGATCTAATGAATAACATTATCTTTGTAGAGTGTCAATAATGTAAAGTTGACACCTACACAATTAGGCTACGTAAAAATACGAAGTTATAATAATTATATTGGCAGAATCCAAATAAGAGGGTTAGATTTGAAATATTTAATAATAATACCCTTCAAAACCTACTGTTAGCGACTGGATGGACTCGGATATGATTCACGTGCTCTCAATAGAAAATACTACAAGTCATTTTAATAATACAAATCTGTAGAAAAAAACTAAACTTACAATAGTGGAATCCAAAGAAGATAATTAAAGCTGATACATTCAGGAATAATATGCTTCAAGACTTACTCACCGTGGCTGGATGGGATCGGATAACTCCAACATGCCTTTTAGAAAAATATAGAACACTAATGGCGTTGGGTGCTTCCTAAACATATCCACTTACTTCTCCTTCGGCCGTAGAAAAGAACCAAACCTATGTTAGGTTCGCTCCCATGACCCTCGAGCGCCACTGTCGTGGCGGCGTGTCTTCGAACCTCACTTTTTCCACACCCCGCAAGCTTCTATCATCAGTTGTGTTATCACGTCTTTTATCTATTTTCTTTTTGTTCCGTTCTAGTCAGAAAAAGGGTATAAAATAGGTACCCTCAGATTTATTAAAGATTATTCTATCACATCACGTCGTTGAAGGAGGAACTTCTCTCCATGAAGGGACCGGTGGCCATGGAGTATAGGGTGTGGTTCTCACCGCCGTGCCACTGAGAAAAACCTCTCCTCACGAAGGAACTGGTGGCCATGCAGTATTGGGCATGGTACTCACCACCACACCTCCGATAAAAACCTCTATACACAAAGGGACTGGTGGCCATACAGTATTGGGCATGGTACTCACCGCAGCGCCTCCGAGGACAATCTCTCTTCACCAAGGAACTGGTGGTCATGATGTGTTGGACGTGGTTCTCACCACCGAGCCACCAAGGAATATCCTCTCCGATTTCTTAAGTATAGAGGCGACGTCCGTCTAACTTATTTAGTTAAAAGATTAGAAATTGTTTATTTAATAAGTTTATCTGACTTATTGTTTATTTCAGACTTAGTATAGTCGAGGCGACTATATAAAATTATTTTGACTTCTTGTTTCAGTCAGAATGACTAGATTTTGGTTTTGTATTATTCCAACTCTGTTGGTGAAGTCCCAGTAACTCTAGAGTCCCTCAGACTTGTTATATTGGTCTAAGAGACCGTGTTTTTCCTATATCCATATGATATAGCTCCAATATAGGAGCCTTGAGCTACCAGATGTACTTCCACGAGCACTCTATTTCCCTTTTGAGTCCTTAGAATTAGTCCTTAGAATTACACACTTGTTTTTATGGCTACAACCAGGTTGTCTATCTTTTTTCTAGGACCTAGTAGGGTCAATGTGTTCAATGTATTGAATCATTCTTGTTGCCGCGCTTCGCGTGTGGTATTAGCTTGGGTGCGTAAAGCGCAGAACTCTGCTTGTTTCCATATGGGGTCTGCGTGGATAACTTTTTTCTCTGCCCGTTTTTGGCACCTATTGGCCGAGTATTAGTATTGTATGAATTATATTAGTGTTGTACCCCAAGGAGTGGGTCAGTAAATACATGTACTATTGAATGCTCTGGTAGTACCAATAGGGAATGGACCAGCCATAGTACTATTGTGTGTAGACACCTGTATGTTAGCCATCTACCAATGCAATCAACTAATCTTTCTATTGAAATTCATTAATACTATGTCTCTTAAAGAGTTTTCTTAAGTCCCAATCAAGCAAGCTAGCTTAAATTATAAATGTGTTAACAATACTATATGTATATAATTTCCAGTTACCTCACTGTTTTCTTTTAGAATCATCTGACGGTAGCCTGACGTCAGTCCAGATGTTTTGTAATTGAACATTGCTCTTCAAGCCTACTGCATTTGATATTGCCCGAGTTGCAACAAGACAGTATTAATTTGGAACTTCTAACTTATGTACTTGTATATCTATTGTAATCAATCATATCTTTTATTTTACTGTTATAATAAATCTATTATTGTTATTCTAACCATATTATCTATCTGGTTTAAATAATTCCTTTATACACCCAAGTAGTATTTGGTACAAACTGCAACAAACCCTACATCTTTAAATTTAATAAAATGAATAGATCAAATTCGCTGAAAACATGTTTGTTTAAAATCTCCAGATTTAAAGACTATTTCCTTTTGTACAACTATGTGGTTAGGTATCTCCTAGTACAAGCACAGAGATATTGGTTTTGATGTTACTGGAATTACTCATGTCCCATTTGTTGACATCATCCTCCCTGGAACCAAAAGAATTAAACCTACTTGAAAAATCCAGGATGGATTAGAAAGTAAATCTGGTATAGATTTTAACCCTGAGCTAATAGCGATGTATCCACTCATTTTTAAAATACAAATTTTTCTGTTATTTAAACCATTTGTTCGAGATTTTCAGTCAACGGAATGTATTTAGAGAAAGCTATAGTTTTATTTTGGGGTATTCTTTTGACAATTTTAAGGCATCACTGCATGTATATTCAGGTTTTCAAGGAGCCCAAGTCATGAGGCATATAAAAATAGTAGTGCAAAACAATCCACATTTTGAAAGGTCGGGAGTCAAGTTTAATACAACCATAAAATAAATGAGAAAATTTCATAATTTTTCAACTCAAATTGAACTGCCATTGTCTAAGTCGTCTTGTTTCTTCTCAATACAAGCAATACAGCCACCAAGCCAGCTCCAGTCTCGTAGCTGCTCGACGTCTCCAGATGACATTGCATAGAGTCAAGCTCTAGCCAAGTCCAACACTTCTCTAGCTAGAGACAACTTACAGAATATTTCTGGAAGTGTTTGATATTGCTCTGGTTGTGTGAGACAAGAGTGTTCCAGGTCGACAGCATATTTAAGTGTCATGTGTAAATCCTGCATCAGTATTCACATGTTGAGAGAGAATATGAAATGTTGATCGAGATGTGATTGTTCTAATGTCCGTAGTTTCTACTAGTTTCATAAATGGCACGTTTAAGTTTGTGCACCGTGTCTTACTACCCTTTCGAGCTACCTGCATGACGATGAAAGTACAGCCTACAGGAAATTTAACATTTGTGTGAAAAAGCAATTACAAAAAATCCCTCAGTATTCCTGACTGGGTTTTGAACCCCAATTTCTCCATTGCCAACAGTCCGGTCTATTGTGAGTGTGTTGCCTTAAACCATGTGACCATTGATGTGATTTACCAGTCAGTTAAAAGTGTGTTCACATCAAATAATGTATTGTTGTATTAGGTTTTGCACATTTAGTTTTTCATCCAGAAAAAGTGTGTAGATCTGAAAGGTAATATTTCATGTTACCCACAGCCCTGCTACAGTAGCCCCATGGCTTCTTTGGTGCTGAATGACAGCTTTAAATAGTTACCAGACCAAATTACGTATCCCTACGCCGAATTAGANTAAATAGTTACCAGACCAAATTACGTATCCCTACGCCGAATTAGATGATCTGCAAAAACATGTGTTTAGCAGCTGTCACTTCTGACAGCTAACATTTAGGTATATACCTAAATGTTGACTGTCAGAAGTCAGCTGTGAGCTGTCAGTCAGCACCAAAGAAGTCACGAGGCTACTGTAGCTGTAATGTGTGTTTGATGAGAATATGGTACCTTTTAAGCATGCATGATGAAGCAAAAAATAAACACACAACAAAAATGTTTATATACTTTTTGCTTCACCATAAAATTGTAAATTCTTATGGTTTACTAAGTAGCTTTTATAAGTTACGAGTATACATTTTGCTCATGCAGTCAACAGTTAGTATACATGTTTGTACACATCAAGCTTTGTGTTATTATACTACTATAAAGCCACATGGATGACCCACTTCCTGATGAGCTAGAAACTTGAAAGTTGGCAAACTTATAGCCTCTAGCCTGTAACTGACGGGAAAATTCCAAAATGTTAAAAATTTTAATTTTTAACCCCTGAAAAAAAAAATTAAAATGGTGGAGCAACTTTAAAGTCGGTGCAAACATTTCTTTGGCGGTCTCTTGTGGCTAAACGATAAGACCTATCAAAAAAGGCTCTGGAATTTCATTAGTTTACATCCACTTGCAAAGAAAATTCCCCGGGGGTGAGTATTCATATAAAACCTAATACCGCGTGCTAAAATAAAAAAACTTAAAATTGTTACAAAATAAATTTGAGTCTATTTATAATATATAATAGAAGTATTAATGATTTATTTATAGTGAATCATGTATAGCAAAGGCAGGTAGGTAGTAAGACGCAGAGTAAAAAATCTGTGACTTTAGTAATATAATTTACCAAACCCTTCCTTCACCTCTGACAAGACATCTTGTGAATGTGGGGAATGCCAGGCCTCCACCGTGGTTCGGATCCCACGAATCTCACAATCACCCTACCATTACATATTAGCGTAAGTGCGTATAGCCCGAACGGGTAGTAAGACGCGGTGCTAATAATAATAATATAATAATCTTAATAAGTTGTGTTTTATTCAATCATAATGGTGTAAGAATATGAATAAAAAATGTTAATATGTGTTATGGGTGAAATGTGCATGTCGAGACTCACTAGCCTGGAGATGTCAACATCATCCAAGTGCAGTGGATAGTATCAGAAATAGAAAGTAAAGTAGTTTCTCTCATTTTCGACCTTATCCAGATAATCTCAACATTAGACAGAAAAACTTCGACTATGTTTAAAACTATATGTAAAACTAAGCAAGTGGAATACGGATTATATTTTGGAATGTTTTATCGATCTGATAGCTGAAATTGGATCATGACAATGCCATGGTGTCTACTCAACTTGACCAATGAAATCCCCGACCTTTTCCCTGATTTTCCCTGATCATTTCCTAAAATTCCAGACTAAAAAAGTATGTCACATCCTTCTAACTCGCCCCCCTCCCCCTCCACCCTCATTTTTCTATTAACATTTTTTATGAATAATAATAAATTTTAAAATTTGAATATTTTTTTAATTCGTATTAAAATTGTTTACTATTATTAAAAATATATTACACAGCTACAAACAAAAAAATGACATGATGATTTACTGATTATCGTATTTCATATTTTTAGTAAAATATCATTTTCCCGGATTTTTATTGTGATTTACCAAATTCCCTACTTATTCCTGTTTTTTCCTGATCACTTCAAATTCCCGGCTGATTCCCGTTTTCCCTGATTTTCCCGGATGGTAGACACCCTGCAATGCACTAACAATCAAAATGCCTCATTTTGATTCTTTATTATAGCACCATGTTTTACTACCCATTCAGATAATTTGCTTATTTTGATGCTTTCTTTTCCAGAAAATTGCTGTTGATATTTCCATCCAAGCTATAAAACTTTCAAAACAACAGAATAGAATGGGTTGAATCATAAGATAGAGAAAGAGAAACATTTACTTTATTCAAACATTTACTAAACATACAAATGTAATTTAAGCCCAAAGTAATTTTACTTATTTTTATAGTCAAGGCTTTAATGGCAATTACTGGGCGCAAAGAACAACTTAAGCTTTAAATTTACAGTTTCTTGATCCACACACAAATTTGCAAAAGCATTTCTTGAATCCCTGGCCTCCAGAAAGGGAATGTAAACTAGTAATTTCTCTGAGATTTTTCTTCATTTGTAACATCGAGTGACACTAGCTTTTCACAACACATAGTGAATTGGTTTCTTATGTAAGCTTGAGGAAGTGTATTTATTCACAAGCGCGTGAAATTGACCATATCTAAGAGACACCACTATGAAAAGAACAATTCTAAGAATATTAACAGTCATCGTGTCCCCAATTTCAAAAGGAGGAAATGATTTGTTGGAGTTAAATTTCATCTTTATGGTTTGGAGGAAGAGGTTTTTTTTAAGCTGTGTTTTTTTTTCAACATTTTTCTTCTTTTCACAAAGTGCAAATAATGATTTCTTCAATAGGCTACAGTGTCATTTAAACTTTAAAATGGTTTATCAATTTCAGTTTCACAAAATGCACACAGTACAACAGAACTCCCTTGATCTCATACTTCTACGATGTCATCATTGTCCTCTTTCAGCATCATCAGCTTCACTATTTAATGCCACTGGTTTGCTGATATTGTCCAACATCTCTTGCAGTTGATCTTCTGTCTCAATTCTTTGGTCTCTCCCATTGGCTAGCAAGAATGATGAAAGGCCTATCTTTATATCACGCACAAACATTGGCTCATACAGTGTTCTTAGTATTCAATCATGATACGCTCTGCTCTATTTTTCATCGGCTGGACAAATATCAAACCCTTTGACCAATTACTTATCCCTTCTGTTGATATCCAAGGGGAAAGCATATTTTGTATGTCCTGGTTGGCTCTTTCAATGCTGCCCCGACTCTTACTCTTGTCGAGATTTGCCGTGGACAGTGGCCAAACTCTTTTACATCTACTATTCTGTTGGTGAACTCTCTTCCGTGAGTGAAATGTAGAGCAACAGTCTCGACAAAAATAAATATTTATTAAAAACTTTGCTACTTTCTCTGCCCTTTTTAAGGCTAGGGTCCGGGCGTTTAGTGTTAATATTATTCAGATAAACTTGTAAAAAAGAATATGCAATCGCCTGTAATTTAACATTATCCATGTATTTTGGAGAATGTCTACTTTGTCGAGATAATATTGACACTATCCAATTTCGGACTGTTCCCATATCATAAAAATATATAATGCTGAAAGAGATTTTGGAATTTAACTTAATAAAAGCATGAGTTCTTTTCTAAACTATTGGTAAAACTTTTTCTAACTGGTCACATGTCACAAGTATCTGAGAAAATGCTGTCCGGTTGCTTGGTTCAATTAATTAATGTGTGTGTTACACTCTAAAACCAAGGGATAAAAAAAAATTTTGTTAGATAAAACAAATGTTAAGAAACTTTGTTTTTTTCTACTCAAGTTGTAAACATGTAATAGCATTATTATTAAAGTAGCCATGTCTACTCAATCTTGGAAGAAATATTTGCTGAAAATTTAATGTCTTAATCCAGTTTTTCAATGTGCCTAAGACACCCTGAAAACCTATTATTACATTTTAAAAGAGGAATTATATCATTTTATATATTTATTTGTGGCTAATAGGCTACAAAACATATTTATGGAGAGATCAATTATTTCATATTTTATACTGTAGACCTATTCGTTAAATTTAGGTAGAAATTAAAAAATAAAATATTTTATGGAATTTATGTAGGCTCCACTCCATTGAATAAAGTTAAACACTGCTGCCAAACCTTAATTCTAGTGGTGACACTACATTTGAACAGCCCCTTGCAAGAAATTCATAGGGGGGCCCCCATTCCTAAAAAAAAGTGTTGATATTATATTGAAATATTTGTGTGTACTTTATGAACTGACATTATATCATCATATGACTTACAAATTAATTATAGAATTGACACAAAACCAAATGAGCCTTGAATGGCCATTAATTCACTGTGTTAAAAGGGGATGCTCCAATTTTATGAGTCATTTCTTTCAGCTATTGCTGGAAATCGAGCTGTGGCGCTTGAGTTCCATTTATAGATGAGGTACTAATTGAAATAATGCATAAAATCTAAATTTAAAATTTATGTCTAGAGTCTTTACAAGTAAAAAGTAGACCTATATGAAAGGTTGATTGTGTTTATAAAATTCGTTGAAATTGTTCTATTTAAGATGACCAGACTATTTATTGTATTTTCTCATTTTACACGTTATAACATGGTTAAGGACACAATGTGTGCACAAAATTAAACAGACACAAGGACTACAGAATAGGCTCTATTTTAATAAAAGATAAAGGTTAGTATGGTCTAAAAAAGCAACAATTTATTTGTAAATAATTTTAAAAAACTAAGTTTTAGTAGATATATTAAACAATTAGATAAATAAAACACCTCACATATCGATATTAAAATAGTTTAAAACTTACATGTTACGAATTATAAACTAATCCAGCCTAGCATAATCTTCAATGTTTGTAACAGTTAAAGATTAGATTCCAGTAGGACAATGTGTTTTCTATTTGAGGAATTTAATGTGTACTTTCTAAACACTTAATATATCAGTATACAAGAATTTTCTATGAGTGAGAGCAAAAGGGCCTACCAATTTTGTCAGGAAAGGTGCTTTCACATACCGTACCTTCCAGGGTTCATTTACATGCCCCAATCAAGGGACCGAGGGCTTTACTTCCCCTCCGAAAGAAGTTGTGCTACAAATTTTTATCACTCAGTCAAATTCTGTCGGCCTCGACTGGGTTTGAACCCACGAACATTGTGTCCTAAGGTTAGCGCTTTACCCCAAGACCACTGAAGTAAAGGCCTATGTAATGAATAATGGTTGTTTGGTAGTGGGGTTTTTTGTCATAAACTTTCCCATTAAATATGATTGAGCTCATTCGCTAAATAGACTGTTAGGTTAGTCTATAATTTATAATATATTATAAGGTTATTTTAAATAAAATATTAAACAAAATGTGTCTGGAAATACTGAGGCTGTATCCGAATTGTCTACTTATGCGGTGTCACGTTGGCTCGTGGCGTTGATAGCTGCATTGGCAATCACGTGACCAAGTGTAGATCTGTCCGAATAGTCGCGGACTAGACCGATGCAAGTTTTCTCGAGGTCTTGGTAACCATGGATACGAGAGCTACGAGCCATGCGGCGTTGGGGCGGTGTTTAACTGGCAATTGTTTTAATAGTATCGTTTCGTCTGTTGAGCACTGACTTACACAAATTATTCGGTAGGAAGCAGCACTGTAGGCCCAAGTGTGTTGCTGTTCGAATAGTTTGATGCAGTCTTCACTATGAAAACCGCGAGAAGTGTAAAATTATCAAGACTGCATCAAGTCAAGTGTACTTGACTATTCGGATACAGCCAGAGACAATGGCCGAACGATATCGAGGAAAGTGTTAAGCTGTTATTTTCTTAACCAGAATTCAAATAGTCTTAATTACGTTAGGTGTTTGGTTGTTTTAATACGATTAAAAGCATTCTTTGTTAAGTGTTTCAAAAATAAGTTGTTTGTGTTCTATACACGAATATTTCAGCTTGAACTCTTACACACTAACCTGGCCAGAATTTGAATATTGATTAAAGTTGTTCGCAAAAACTTGTAAACATCTATTTAACAATTTAGCTCTTTTATGACTTGTTATAGTCCATAACGTCGAAGCTTTGTTTGTCATTGTTATTTGAATAACTAAACTAATCTAAAATTCCAGGCTGTTATCACAGATTACCAACATTAAGCATTTTATACACCTACGCCGTACGTACGCCTGGCTAGAAGATCAGAAGATCGTTTCAGTTCAGACGTTGCTAACGCTCCAAGCGGGTACCACTTATTGCTAGTACGATGGATAGTTTTCAAAGCTTAGTGGAAAGAATAATTTCTACCTTTATAGTTTATTGCTATGACAAAAACGTACTTATTTTTGTAAATAGATTAAATTTTATATACAATATTTTTATACGATTTATTTAATTCAGTCATACTTTCAACAAAATAAAATCGTACAGCTAGGAACGTAATATTTGAAAATTAATTTGGTTAATATTCTATATGTGAAAGCCAGGAATAAAATTATAATAAATATACATGAAGAATTGGTATGACGTAATATTTCATACTTTAGAACTGTCACACTGTGTCCTACAGGTTATACAATTTATAATTGAAAAAAATTATGTTTAACAATAATTTGATTTATTTAAATAAACAGAGATAACTAGAATTAGATTCTACAATACAATTACAAGATAAGTTAGAAGCTTGATGTAGACAATAGGACTTTGAGAAATTTGATTGTCTTGCTGTAGTTACTAGGGCTGTTCAGGAGCCGGGCTACTGGATAAATATTTATAAAGAGGAAAATAATCAAGTAGTTAATAACAAAATATATAACAAGATATACATATAAATCTTAATCAGTTTTGCTAGACTGGGTTGTAAAACATTTTGTATAATGAAAAACAATAGAAAAGTTCCTTGACTACAGTGGTCGATGGCTAATAAACAGGTGTCAACAAAATAGTACTATGGCTGGTCTCTTTCCCTTATGGTACTGCCAAAGCATTCATTAGTACAAACAAATCTAATTGCAATTACACTAAGAGCAACACTAACACAATAGGAGCCCAAAAACCAGGCAAAGAAAAAAGGTATTAGCACGAGAAGCGTGACTACTTGACCAACCCAAAATAAAGATTTCCATCAACTCAACTGTGATATGGAATACAAGACAGACAGCCTGACTGTAGCCATCCAAAAATTAAACAGGCGTACATAACTTTCACCGCGTCCTGAAAAATATTAGCTCAAAATGTATAAATTGAACTTAGATTAGTAAGTCTCTGACTAAGACATGTCCTTCATTCTGGAGGACACAATATTTAACCTATAAAACAAACCTTTTTTTTTTTTCAGTGGCGGTCAGACCAAGTAAGCATTGAAATCACTGCTTGCCGACTTACAGGAAAATAATTCTTATCCTATTGAACAATTAAAATAACTTAAACAGTTTTAAAATTCCAAATATGATATATTTTGATAGCATATTTATTTAATATTTTTTACTTTTCAAGGGTGTCTGTGGTGTTATCCTCTCCAGGAAATCCACGATAGCGGGATAGCTTACTAAAAGCAATCTCAACTGTGAATATGGCCTTCGAATGGCATGAGGGTTGAAAGAGAGGGAAAGAGGCTAAGGCGCATGCGCGTCTTATGTATCCCCTATACGATCAGTAGATGTAGAATAAAAGCAAAGTTCAAACTTCCTCTTGCTATCGTGGAATGAAAGAATCACTGTAAATATCCACTTAGTGCCCATTGTCAATGTTGGAGCATGCAATGTGTCAATTATACTTTAGTTGTGTTTACTGGCGGGTCTCATACGGGTTATAATTTGATTGATTAAAGGGTTAGTTTTTATATATTTTCAATATTAATTGTGTGGGTAGCGAGGAATGTGTAGTTAGTAAAGTATTAGTGAAATACTTTTCAACTTTTCAAGACTTTAATTTTGAAAGTGAGATTGTTAAAACTGGTAGACCAACACATGATCTTCCGCAACTTACTTAATCCATAGATTTAAGTTAATTTATTTTTTTATGAAATCATTATATTGTTTTGATCTACTCCTAAAATGGTCCTCTTAAAATTTGTTCATCATTTATATTTTATTTTGACTTAGATTATGCTCCCAAGAATTTAATACAATAAGCATTTTTTCAAGGCTGCTTGCTCAGCTCCCAATCCCACCAACCGCCACTGATATATACAGTATTTTAATCTAAGGGGATGCTATTGTTGCTTGTTCACAGCTTTTATAACAATACCACAGTGAACTCTATGTATAGCTAAAGGGACACGCAAGTAATATACTCAATATCCTACCTTTAACCAATATGTCATAAACCATGTTTTCATTATCTATTAGCATGCACCCTGCATGATGCCTTGTCCAAGAGATTCTGCCCCGATCCTACTTACACTCATGGGTGTTGGTTTTGAGGGAATTTTCTCTTATGCTAGATGAGACTATTCTTTTCTACTTGTATCCTCCTTTCTTCCTTTAACTAAAGTTAAAATACATAAGCTCAGGTTTGACTCACAATTGGAACTGCATTCTATTTTAGAATAGTGGCACATGTAAAGAGGGCAGTAGTATAATCGGTTCCTACACGTGGCAGAGAGGGATAGGTTGCTTAATGTCCTCTTTTTTT